>JAOTQE010064776.1:0-17948 GCA_025631205.1 Nesometra sesokonis
ATTTGATCAAGAAGGTGCTGCATTTTGGAATAGTTCTATCTTCTATGCAGTATTTCGTGTCTCGTGAGACACGAAATATATATGAGGTGATGAGATTATGATTGAACTAGAGCATAAACAATAGCAAGGATTGTTCCTCATGGAACACCACCAGAAAGTGTTGTCCAATCAGAAAATAATCATTTATGCTTCACATTTTGTTTACGCGTATTATTGCCCACATTATTCTACAATTTTTATAGTGCCTAGGTTAAACCCGCCTATTCTAAATAAGTCTGGATCAGCAAACAATCCCGGTCAAAAACAACTTCAACTGATATAGCTGTAAACATTAATAATAAAGCTGGGACTTCAATTAATCACATTTTATAGTCTCATTAACATAAAGAGGTCCATATTAAAACATGTTGTCTCTCGGTTTGGATGTGTGTTTGCTCACCGTTCATAAGATAAATCGCGTAAAATTGTGACACTTCGTAAAGCTCGACTTGAACTTCCAAACGTCGTCTCTCTTCTTTTCTAGTATTCCTGCTCCATTGCGCAGTGTGGTACCACTTCAAAACCAAGACCGGCTGATCTGGAATATGGGACACTTTGATGGACTCTAGTCTGATACCCCCTCCTCCAGTCCGCCCAGGCTTAACGTTTTATAAAAGATAGGTTACGGATGGTAAACCGACTTTTTAGAGTTGTTAGTTATCACATTCAAAGTTTATCGTAATCACTTGTTACGCCCTCTGTACAGTCAAAGCAAATATACTTTGCATGATTAGCCTATTACATGGTTTATGGGTCATGTAACAAGCCAAACTATATTGTACTGTTGTAAGTAGGTACAAATGTCGACAGTAAAACGCTATTGTGTCGCGTCTAGACGTCCCTACATCAACGAACAGTTGCGTCTGTTTAAAAATACTGACCGACGTTTCCATTTAATAGTTGACATAGCCAATATTTTCAGCAAGTTTTAATTTCTTCACTTTGGCTGTAGTTCTACAGTACAACATTATGGATGCTGGAAATCAGGTTCGTCTTATCCTTTGGTCTGTTCCTCGTAGTGTATCCACTGCTTTTCAGAAATGTATGAGCAATCTTGATGATGTCCAAATTATAAATGAGCCATACGTTAGTGTTTACTATTATGGGCCGGATGGAAAACCGAATCCTAAACATGAAACTTTTTTGGATACTACAACTAATGCTCGGCTTCAGGAAGAACACAGTATGGTTTGGAATTCTGAAACAGCCACCTACAAATACGTGAAAGAAAACCTTATGGAGGCTGCATATCCTGGAAAGAAAGTAGTATTTGCCAAGGATATGTCATATGGGATTATGGGCAGACTAGACATGCTGCCAAAGGGATATCGCCACGCATTCCTGATTCGAAACCCAGTCAGGGCATAAACACAGAAAAATTTTAAAACAGGGTCAGTCGGTCGGATTTTTTTTTTTTTTTTTTAGCTATATATAGATATCCTTTGTGAAAATGACTAGTTTTTTAAATGTTAAATTACTGAAAACAAAAGCATCCAAATAGACAAAACTGAATGTCTAGATCTAGGCGCCAAACCTAGGCCTAATGTAGTGTTTTCATATTGATTTGTTTCGAGTATGGTCATTTCGCCCCCCGCTAGATCGGCAAATAAGGGAAACCAAAGCTGAAATATTTGATTCGAAAAAATTTAGTACGACGAGAAAAAAAAAAAACGCCGACCCTGGATTTTCGCGATTTTTGGGTCGGTCGGGTTTGGGCAACATAACAATTTCTTTTTTTGGCCTAATCAAAATCTCCATTACCATTTCCAACAACACCATTACCATACCACCATCATCACCACTACCATCTCTACCAAACCATCATCATAAACACCACCAACACATAATTACCATTACAACTGGCCACATCATCACTAGTACCATCATGATCACCATTAGTCATCATCGTCATCAGTCGTCGTCACCATCATCATCATCATCTGCACCACCACCATCACCTGTTGATATTTATTTATTCTCTTTATGATTGATACAGACAATTATGAAACCTTGACAAAGACGATCCAATCATACAGCAGTATTTCAGCTCGTATCAAGTCATCTCGTGAGAAGATGCGGCAGGTGAAAGAAGACCTGTCATCATGTAAAGAACTACTACATTGCAAACGAGATGAGTTGAGGAGACTATGGTTAGAAGGAGTCGAGCAGAAGCGCATACTAAGCATGCTGGATAACTTGTAAGTGTTCACATTGTGGTAGTGGTGCAAGTTAAAAGTGGTGGTGGGGGTGGAGGTGGGTCAGGCAGGGACGTCTAGTGAGACACCGTATGATTCAAGGGAGGGGGTTGAGCAGAATATAAAGCATGCTGGATAATATGTAAATATTCACATTGTGGTAGTGGTGCAAGTTAATGTGGAGGTAGGGGGAAGGTCTAGTGGGGAATCTAGTGGGACATTAGAGAATAATTCAAAAGAAAGCTAGGAGTTGAGCAAAAGTACATACTAAGAACAGGGGCGGATTTAGGGTGGGGAAGGGCAGCTGGCATGCTCCTATTATCGGCAAAAACTAAATTTTTCCCTCTTATATTATTTAAAAATCGACCCTAACGTTTTTTTTGTTTTGCTTGTTAACATCAAAACCGGGAACCACGCCCACCCGGACCTGGGAAAATGCGTCCCACCCAATTTTGGCTGGATCCTGAATCCAACCTTGAAGAATGCTGTATAACTTGTAAATGTTGATATTGTGATTGATATAGTGAGGACATCCAGTGGAACATTATGTAATGATTCAAAAGAAAGGCAGGTCCAGGATTTTGTTTACACGTTGGGCTGAAGTCAAAGCTTCCAAGCTGGTGCCAAGGTTCTGGTTTGAATTCTCTTCCCCTCAAAACAGAAGGGATTCGGCATATTTTGCCAATTTCCATAGATTTGAAAATATATCGTTAATCTTTTGATGATATAAGGGGGATGTGGGGGAGGGAATGGAGGAAAAATGCACTGAGTGTATATTTTTTTTTCATATTTTTAATAATACAGTGGTGTGGGATGAGGTGGGGTGGGAGTAGTGGACATGGAGCTTTTGGAAGGTTTGCCTCTGGCTATGTGTGTGACAATGGCATTTGCTCACGTGTAATCTGATTGCCATAATCTGATGTTTAATATACAGAATTGTTTGGTACCTTATAATAATAATAGGTAGGCTTTTATATAGTGCTCTATACAGTTAAGTCTCCGGGCTCGCTCTTCACATTATCCCAATCATTGGCACAACATTTTTGCTGCATGATATATAAATCAGTACATGACATTCAAACCTCCTAGGTACCCACTACTACATCACTCCTGGGTGGGGCGAAGCAACTGCAGATAAAGTGCCTTGCTCAAGGGCACAAACGAGTGGCAAGTCTCGGACTTGAACTGCCGACCTCACGATTGGAAACCCAAATAACTACCGCTACACCACACACTTCCACCGCTACACCACATACTTCCACGGCTTTATCATAATGAAATAAGATAAATTTTATGTAAAATTATTTAGTACAAAGTTTACATAAATACTTGACAATTAACTACATAACTGGATTTTATGTACAAATATTTCAGAGAAAAAGTAAAGAATGCACCCCAGAAGTTGGACTCATTTATTTCAAAGAAGTATTATCTTCATGCAACACAACTTGTATCAGAGACTGGTATGTTTAATTTTAATTTGTATCATGATTTTATAAAATCTGTAACTTCACCACAAATTGAATCTCATGATCGAAAAATCAGAAATGCAGTTAATATCGGTACAGTATATTTTAATAGATTGTAATATAAGCCATAGGTTTAAATACTCTTTTATTGCTTCAGCTATTTACCTTTTCACTGACAAATTTGTTAGATAACTTCATGTGTAATACTGTAAAAAAGACAATGGCCTCTGCTACTGAAAGCATTCACCATTATTTTTTTATTCATTTGTAATTCAACTTGTGTAACCTGAAATTTAAATATTGTAAATATCCTTAAATTTGTTAGTTGAAGGATGATAACAATGGGAAAGAGAAAAGTAATAGGTATAATTTGTGTTGTCAACTTCTCTGACATGTGCTGAATGTACTAAAAACTTAGTACAATTGAGAATACTCGTGAACAAATTCGCAAGTTATATTCTTGGGTCGAACCCACAATCTCCAGGTAACTAGCCTGGCATACATACCACTAGACCACTGAGCTTGCAATTAGTGACTGATGACAGAATTTGGGCCCAATAAGCAGCAGCTACTGCAATGTATGTAATTATATGGTTTTACATCAGGGAACAGTAATCAAATATACCATATATTTTGGTGTATAAGTCGCACTTTTGTATAAGACGCACCCCAATGTAGACGGAAAATTTAGTGATTTTTTCATTTTCAGTGGTCTTTGTTTAAGACGCGTCTATTTTCAGCTCAAATTTTTTTAAATAGGTCGAATTATTTTTTTTTTAATAATAAACTTTTACAAATTAATAATTTGTAGTTTTTAAAAGGTAAAATGTGTCATTTTAAAGTCGACAATGGCTTTTTGGGCATGAAATTTCAAACTAAAAAAGTGCGGCGTACGAAATGGAAATCCTCATCGTCGCCGACTCACTACAACAATATTTCTATTTATATTACCAATATTAAGAATTGTTTTAAATATACCTGGAATGTGTCGACCGTTCCATTAAACAGGCCTCTAATTAAAGTAATATTCAGTTCCAAAGCAATTATTTGACCTAGGCTTAGCAAAGGTAAGGCCTACCAGTACCACGGTCCAACTGTTGTAGCGGTCGCGATTGAGCAATCAAGCCCACGTGCAAATGAACTGTGGTGAGAGTACTGTAGATACCGCAGCCCAAACAACCCCTGCTGCTGATTGCGGTCGAGTGATCTGACCATGCTGTGCAAATGAAAGTCTATGCCTTGCTGTTGTGCGGTGAGTAGCAGCGAGTAGCGGTTGTCGTCGGCGGCGCGATCAGTGATTGCACTCTGAACACGGCTGCCGTTATCACTAACGAACAACAATCTGCCCAGTCTACAGTAAAAAACTTTGTGGTGAAGTATATGGTACACAGCGGCTGTGCATATAATGGACAGTTGATTTTCACTTCCTTGTTTATCCGATCAGCCATGTTGTTGAAAAGACGAATGAAACATTGAAACAAACATTCTTAGTTTTTAAAAATAGCTTGAATACTTTAATGTTTTGAAATCTTATCTGTAAGTATTAAAATGTGTTTCAAACTCGTGTAAATATTCTAGGCCTACGGGTAGGCTATCTGTCTGTGGAGAGTTCACATTTTCGGCCTTACAAATTTCACCTCGTCAGTGTATAAAACGTACACCAAATTTTGCGACAAAAATTGCGTATTGAAGGTGCGACTTATACACCGAATATACGGTAAATAAAAGTTTCACTTTTAATCAATGAATGCAATTTGTTTACAATTTTAATGATCACTTTTTTGTTGTTTATATTGCTGTTTAAACTTTGCATTTTGTATTTGTATGCATTTTTATTTATATTTTGCATGTTATGGTAACAGGGAACAGAATCTCACTTCAGTTTTAATGTGAAAATAAAATATGTCTGTCTATGTTTAATCTAAAATTTAACCATTCTAAGATATGAGATCCAAAGATACGGTGATTTGAAGTTATAGTGTTTGAAAACATGTTTTTGATAAAATTAATAAAAAGAAGTAAAAAAATGATAAGCAATTAATTGACCCAATCTCAAAAGTCTGCATAACAAAAATTTTCTTGTATGAAAATAATAAAATAATATATTACTCAAAATTAATCAAAACAAAATTTTTAACAAATTTGACATGAGAAATATTTTGATGATTATCTCAATTTGATTTCACCTACAATGTGACTCATTTTGTGATGAGACCTCACAGATTATTAATATTTTTAGTAGCATCAATACCAAAAACCCCTTCATATTCAGATGTACCTCTTCTGATATGTATTTTTAGAGATGCAGTGACTTAACCGCATATATAGTATTTCCACATGTGTTGCATCCATCAACTTTTTGACATTGTTAATGTTGACTTTGTTACTAATGTTTCAGGATGCCTGTCATCGACTAATACATTTATCTATTTTTTTTTCAGTTTCATCTCTAGAGGGCGATCTTTCTGGTGTTGAAGCATTAAGGGACTTACGAATGGAGATGCAAGACAAGAAAGAGGTAGTATTTTTTAAGCATTTTTTTGTTAAAAGATATGACTTAATAATGTATACAAAAACATTCCTACTTAATATTATTGGGATGGCAGTACATACTAAATAGACTAATATATTTACAAATGATTTTTGAATTATAACAAATTAAGTGTGTATGTGTACACATAAACTATGTATGTGTTCTTAAGAACACTTACATAGGGACAAAAATTCACACATATACAAACACATCACGAAAAACGACAACTGCAAAACACAACACAACATGTTTCAAAATAATAGACACTGCAAAAACACAATACCAATGAAAAAAATCATAGAATACAGTACCTACACATTAAATGGAAGAGTTAACTTAACAAACAAGTTCAAAGTTAAAATTTAACCTTTTAATCAGAATGAATTACATACATGTGAAGCTAACAAGTTGTATTGTACACTATATATTTAAATTCATGTATATTTAGAATAATTAAGTCTAGCGAGTAGGTATATAAGCCTGAAAATTTTGTTTTCGTTATTTTAGTTACACTGAAGATGTCGTAGCGATTACGATGAAACGAATTAAAAGTATTTTTGTTGCTCTTAAATTCGTCTTTATGTTGCTTTCTGTTCGAAAGTTTGGTTGTATTAAACAGAAACTAAGACAGTTCGAACAGCTTTACAAAAAGCTTGAGAAGGCTAATGCCGATTTAAATTTCTTGAAAAATTGTAAACTTTTCGGCATTTTTCCAAAATTGATTACATTAAAATTTAGTTTATTTACTGTATATGAATTATGAAACATGCAAAAAATCAGTTTCCTTACAAAAGTTATTAAACATATTAAATTTTAGACTTTTAGAATACAAGTTTTAAGAAAACTGCATTTAAAAATTGCTTATCAGTATACTGTGCTTAAATAAGATCATTTTAAATTGCATACAGTATTTTGAAGATTTATTGACCAGATATCTGATTATAGTTCAATAAAAGTTGGAAATGTTTTAGGCTTGGTTCTGCCACACATGAATGACAATATTAACACAGTTGATAAAACTTGAGTCACTCTTACATATTTTTTTGTTTAGCCAATTGGCTAAATGTATAAATTTGTTTTATCCATAAATCTATCTTTAGCCACATACTAAAGTCTTGTCATGTTTGTTTTTTATGGTCGATTTTGTAATTTTAAGCCTTAGCCAAAGTGACCAAAGTAGGTGTTTTAGATAGTTTTAAATAGTTTTAGCCCATCAATAAGTGGCAAATGGTTAGAGTAAACCCAGCAAATATCTTCAGTCAAACAATATTCTTTGTATATTTTCCAACAGTGTTGGATTTTTTCACATACAGTCGACCTTCTCATTTACACACCCCTTGGGCTGGAAGATGTTTGTAAATGAGAAAATTTGTAAATGAGAAGGTTCATGACAACTTCTTTGTGTTTCTTTTGTTTTCTTGGTTGTTAAACAAAGTTGTTTAAATGAACTAGGAGGAATAAAATATGAAAAACAAAAAAAATATTAAATATAAATTATCGAACAATTATATCATTGGCCATTGTTTTACTGACGTAATTGACAGAATAGTGTTTGTAAAATAGAAGGTTTTTAAATGAGAAGGTTGACTGTACATTTGAGTTGAAAGAATATACAATAATAAAGTGATGATGACTATGTTATTTGAATTAGGTAGGTGATGATTTTTTTTTATAGATTTACAGTTTCTCATCACAAAATGGGGAATTTTATGACAAAACCATCAATTTGTAGCGAAATTGAAATAGATCGAGTTTTTGGTAAAGTCGTATTACATTTTTGTAAGCTTTAAAATGAGGGAATTGTCAAAATTAGGCCTCTATAACTGAATTTATTGGACAAAATATTCAAAAATTGTGTGTATATTGTTTATATTTTCTGTAGTTTATTTGCTTATTTCTCAATAACTTCCCACGCGATATTGGTTTTACCAAATAATCCCTCTACTATAAACTTTTGTTTTTAGGAACTACATCATTCTCTTATAAATGAGCTGCATACTCATCTCTATGTGAAGAGCGCCACCAACTTTCATACATCTCTTCAGCGTGGCAGTTCGGTCCGTGTATCCGGTGATCTGATGGCATCACCAGGCCAGCCTCACAAACCTACTCTAATGCAAATAACACATGGCAGCAAACGATTCAAGAAACTACAATTAAGTATGTTACATTTGTTCATCCACATCCCTCTGTAGTCCTATTGTTTAAATTAATTTATATATATTGTAAATTAGAAATGTGTGTCTAAAACTGAAATTGATAATATTTAACTCTGGCTAGGAGCTTTAGAATTACCTGTCTGATTAAGTAAGTGATTTGATTTTGTTTGTGATGGACAGAAAAGTTTGAGGGTGCTGTCTGTTTTAAATAATTTAATAGAACATGTACTCAAATGTAATCTCAGGTTAAAAGTTAGGTTTTATACCAGTTGCGGTAACTGTTGTTCAACATCAAAACTGAGTTTTACGAGAAAACGGTAATTTCAAACACATTTCAAAGCAATTAAATTCATGCATGAGGATGTTCCATAGAGCCCATTTCTTTAATTCATAAAGCTATGCACCATCATGGATGAGCAGTTTTGATCTGGAGATCAAAACATAAATACTACTGCTTACTCTAAACCAGTAGCTGGGTTCATATTCAATTATGGCTAGATCAGACATTTGGATAAACTGCCTTATCTAGCCATAATTATCAATGTGAACGCTCAGTAGGGTGAGATCAAGCAAAAAGAACTAGCTACAACTGGTTTTTTTGAACTAAGAACTAAATCCATTTAATAGCAGCTAAAGCCAGGTGGTAAGACAAGGTAAAGAAGAAGTTACACAATGAGTGACAAAAACTGACAAATCAACCAATCAGGTTGGATATCTTGTTTTGTCATACTAGTGATTACCAATGCATGATTAAATGCAGTTCTAAGGGTGTAGACATAATTTTTGATAGAACGCAATTATGTTGAGATGTTTTTTTATCCAGATGTCTGATCGAGCCTTAGATGGATATGAACTCAAATAGTGTGAAATTAATTAAAATACTATAAAAATGACATTATTTTTATTACTTGCATAATCCTCTTCATCTGCAATTCTCATTTAACTATTTATTATTCATGTTTTTGTTAAAAATCATACTCAAGACAAAAGTTGCTTGCAAATTTTACCCATTGAATTTCAAGTCACATTTTTGAATACCAAGCCAATCATATTTATGGAGGATTTTAATGGATATTTATAAAACATATTACAAAACTAATTTATATTCAATGCACTGTACAGGAAGTCGATTGGAAGTACCATCGACAGAAGATGAAGGCGATGATGATAAGATTACCGAGGATTTGAACACTGACCCAGAGGAAGACAGCGAACATTTTATGTCGGTGTTAGTAGAATCGTTGGCATTGTTGAAGAAGATTCCTGATACAGTTGAGGTAAGAACATAAAGTGACCATTAATGAAACAAGCACAAAAACAAAGCCCTGTTGTGGATCTAGGCACTAGAAAAAATAAACTTGCATGGTTTCTGCAAGACTTGAACCCTGATATTGTTTGGATTGATTGACTTCGCTGCTTTTGCCAACATTGTACAAGCCAGTAGATTATGCTAATAAGATAAAGGGACATTCCTGTAGTCTGGAGGCTAATCAAATTTCTTGCTCACATTAGTTGATCCAGTGCAAATACTGGTCTTGAGCTATCCTAGTTCCACCATGAAGGAATTTTTATACTATCGTGATAACAATTAACAATAGATGGATAAAAAGAAGATGTTTGATTGGTTGATTTATTCGGTGTTGTAGAACACCAAGGGTAACACAGGAAAGTCTGAAGTGGACTTATTTCCAGTGGGGTCCTTCTGGTGGTGATTTGGCAGTACACCAGGAGACAATCCCCTACTCTTTTCAAAGAATGCACTGTGATCTTTAACGTGCACAAGAGCCATGCTGTACACGGGACCAATGGCTTAATGTCTCATCTGAAAGACGATGTGCCAGTAACTTGTATTTCGATCCTCTAGTCGAAAGACATGGAGAATGGAGTGGTGTTGAATCGAACCATGTGGGAATCACTGTTCAGCGGACAGCACAGTGATTTACACCCCCTAAACCAACTGAGCTAAATGCCACTATACTGTTTTATAAATTAAATGAAAATGTAAATATATGTACGAGAATGACAGGATAAACATTCAATATGTATATGATGAAAACATTATTTTGAAAAATCAAATAAAATTACATCATAATCAATAAAAATGATAGGTTTAGTAACGTTTAACATTTTTAATGATTTTAGTGATTTAATACATTTTGTAAAAATGTATTTGTCATCATATAAATTTGGAATTGTGATTTAATAGTTCTAATTTGAAAACTTTTCCAATTTTTCATTTCTATAGGAGAAGTTCTTTTTTTATCAATTTATCATTTATCAATCATCATAGTATAAATGGGCCTTTAGATAGGCTTCATAGGCTTCTTCATCTGTACTTCTACGAAAGGATGTCTTGTAGAGATCTTGAAAAATTGTTAAAATCCAACACTGCTCAAGTCTTTACATGATCATTTGGGAACATACTTCATGTAAAAAATTAACAGTTTTAAATTATGAAAAGTTCCTATAATCCTACTCTATTGAATTTAAAATATTTTTTTAAAGTTTACTTCTATTATTTCCACTTACCTTAGCAAATAAAATCCAGAATGAATCATGAACTGACTAAGATAGTCCAGAGAGCAACATCTGAAGTTGCCGAAAAGTAAGTGAAGCTTAATATATATTGAATGTTACAAAACATTAACCTTTTAAAACATTATGATGTATAAAATAACATTTTTATGGTATCATATATTCAACAATTTCACATGAAATTAATTACAATTGTCATATTATATCTTAAGTTATACCACAACCCGAAAGGTCCACTAATCAACTTCACGTAAGAAAGTATAATGCATACTCCAAGCAATGAGATACATGCCATCATGACAGGATTTAATATTTCGACATAAATTATGTCATCATCAGGAATGATTCCTGATGATGACATAATTGATGTCGAAATATTAATACTTTCTTATACCACAACCATTGCATACAAAAGATTCCAAATATTATGGCAACATTAAAATTTGTTTTGCATGTCAATTTTTTAACAAAATTAACTGTTAACTTGGTTGATTTAAGATTTAATAGAAACTACGATAAAATCCTAACCTTTTTGCACCACTTTTATCACTGTTTTATAGGGTAATGCATTCTATTAATTAATCTATTAATGAACCCCCTTAATTTGGGATCACAGCTTAAATTGCATCGATGATGAAATTGTAAATCTAATACCCCATTCAGACTAGCATCGCATTGTGATCGGTTGTAGCAATTTCGACAACCAGTTTCACCCAATCGCAAAGTAAAATCATGTGTGAATGGCCACCAATAGTAGTCGATATGTAATTCATATTTCAATTGTTACCCATTGCAATTGGGTGCAACAATCTTTAGTACTCCCAATTACCATGGAAGCGGTTCGCAACAAATCACAACCGATTCCACAGACACTGATTGGCTGAGGTCAGTCAGCATGACCCAATCAGTAATGATATATACAATGTCATCATTTTGTCAATCCGCGCGAGCACTCAAATACAGGATATGCCTAAACTACATAGAATAATGAAAGTGTGTGTGAGTGCAGGTTTGGTCGCGATTCATTGCGAACGGGAGTAATTACTCCTGATTACATCACAACCAGTTGCAATTAGAGTCTAGTGTGAATAGGTTGTAACACTGAATTTTTTTCAAATATAAACCACTTTATGTAGCAATAAAAGGAAGACATTTTTTAATACATTCATTTCACACACAAACAATATATTAAAGCAGATCTGACATATCATTGTCTTTTCGTTGTCAACATGATCATTGTCACCAACATCTCTGTTGTTATTGCAGCCATCTTCATCACCATCATCTTTATCATCATCATCATCATCATCATTGCCATCATCTTCACCACCACCGTCATAGTCATCATCATCATCACTATCAACATCTCTGTTGTTATTGCAGCCATCTTCATCACCATCATCTTTATCATCATCATCATAATCATTGCCATCATCTTCACCACCACCATCATCATCATCTACATCATCAGTATCGTCTCTGTAATCATCATCATGCAAATTTAAGCATAATATTTCCATGTTATCGATTTTTTTTCTAGTGTCATGATTCTAAAAAATTACCTTTTTGTTCCCAAAGATATTTCTTTTCACAATACCCTTTTAGGAGGTGAGATAAGATTATCTTATTAATTTAAAGAGGTGTTTAATCTGTATGCATGTTCTTCTGTCATGGAGCTAATGTTTATTAGCTCTATGTTCTATCAACAACGGCATATCCATATTATATTTTGTGTAGAAATTTAACATTTTAATTAAAAAAAATCCTCCTTAGCAAATATTATGGTATTTCAGGCATAAAATATTGCATTTTACAGACCTCCTACCATAATTTGACAGTTCCTGTTTACAATTATATTTTTCTAAATTTGGGACTGAAAATATTCTGGATCACCATGAAATTTAGTTTTCCGAGTGGGTGGTTTTGGAAGTTATGACTGTAATTAATTAATTAATTTTTACAGGTTCTCCAATAAATATATTTTATGGAACACACAGTGTGTGTTTCTGAAAAGAAAGGCTTCTCGAAATTTTGATTGCAAAAAATTGTGATATACCCATATATGATAATAATATTCCCATGTATGGTCATAAAGTGATGTCATCATGACCATATATATGTATATCAAAGGTTTTTATCAAAGACATTTGATAGTATGGACCTCAGCATTAATCTGTGTTCAGAATATCAAATTTTCTTTAACAAAAAAAATCTGTCATAAACCCATATATGGTAAGGAAATGTCCATGTATGGGGATGATGTGATGTCATCAGGACCATATATGTGCGGTCTTACCACAAAATGAGTCGCATCGTAGTTGAGATCAAATTGAGACAATAGGTAGATTTCGCCGCCGAACGTTAACGTTAACTTTAACCTTAGCACCGCGATAAGCTCCACCCCTTTTGTAAACAAATCGAAGTGCACATGCGCTGGACTTACGTAAAACGTAACTAACGTTCTATCGAGCACGTTAAATCTAAAATTACCGTAGTTGTTAACGCAACTCCTACCACTTATGAATAAATTATGACGTCATCCGTTAAAGTTAACGTTTTTCGGCGAAGTACCTAATCACCAAAATAGGTCTGAAGTCAAATTTTTGAGAAATTTAGTTTTGATAAATTATGAGTACTATGGTACTTATATTTCATAAGTAAAAACATAACAAATTGCGATTTATTTTGAGGCCCAAAACATATAAATTCTTGCCACAGACAATGTTGCTTCGCAAGAACCCCACAGTCGTTAACAAAATCGTTTAAATTCAACTATGTTTAATTTTAACAATCCAAATCGTTAAAATTGTTTACGTCAGGATTTAAAGACGAAAGCCCTTTTCCTATCGATTGTTCTTGTAAAAATCATAATTTTAAAAAAAAATTAACTCAAATCAGTGTTTCTGGGATTAACATTCGACATGAAAACTGTCTTTAAGTTACATGATTTTGGACCTAAAAAAAGGGTCTGCTGTAGGATTAAATTTTGTTTCGCGGTGGATTTATAATTTGAATAAGCCGTTGTTTCCATTTTGGATTCTGGATTGGTTTTGTGGTGTGTAGGCCCCAGTGCATGCAGAAAGGTTTTTATCTGTGTAAATTATCATTAATCATTTTGTTGTCTAATTACAAATTAAACACGATAAGTAATGTTACCTGGATTTGATTTCAGTGTTTTTAAATTTTAAATGTTTTATTTAATAATTCTGTGCAAATTTTTTTTTCTACATTTATAATACCTTACTAACAAAGTCATTTTCTCTATACTATTATAAAAATAGCTTATCTCTAGAAAATCATATTCTATACAGTACAATTGCTTTTAAAATAGTGTACAGATAAATTTATAATTCTCTACTATTTTCCTTCATCATTTTCACAACTTTGCCATTTTCTCAAAAAATATATGATGTATTTGATTTACTACTGTATTCACTAGATCAATGCAACCTAATTGGGATATTAAGTGGAAATTATTCTAGAAACTTTTACTACAGAAAATATTTTCTAGTTTCTTATTTAGCTAAAAAGTTAGGAGATATGAATATAAAATTAAAACAACATAAAACAAACACAACCCTTGGGTTAGTCAAAATTGGGTGACAAAAATACTTATAGGCCTTATCTATGAAAAACTGGAATTCACACCATTTCATTGGGAAAAAAATCATTACTAGAAAAAGCAGTTTTTAAGTACCGTACTCGTCAGAGTATAAGCCCATGCTCGAGTATAAGCCCCCCTAGTTTTATTAAAATTTCAGATTTCAAATTACATCCAACGATAAGCCCATGCCATTTTTCACATCAGAATCTACATTTACCATGAAAAGGTGGTGAGGTTTACGCTAAAAACAACATTTAATCCAATCTTAGTAGAATATTCTTTTTCCAATTACCGTAAATCACATAACAAACCTAACTTATACAGTCTGTATGCCTATGGTTTGTTTATGTTGGTTATTTCGTCCAACTTCTCCTCGCATAGCTATCGTCGTCATTGGCATTCATAATATGACCCACAATATTGACCTTGGATCACTCTAATTTTAAGTTTGGGAAAATTATTTCCGAGTTGGAAGGGCTAGCCTAGATAAAGTTGTACCTGGTAAATATTTCAATTCTTTCTTTATTCATGTCCAATGTGAAAAGTTTCTACGCTAAAAACACCTGCCTAAATACAGTTTGAGTTGGTTCCTAAAATAGAGGGCACTAGCATTATTACCTCATTTGTGATTGACTGCTCAAAATATCTTTCTGCTTTTCGCGGTGGCAATGTGTTTTTATTGTGTAGACTAGGCCTGCATGCATCAAGAAATCATGATGGAGAAATACAAAAAAACGAAACAGTAAGACAAAAACTTAGTTTATTTGAATATTTATTATTATTGATAAATACACTCCGATTTGACCTAATTTAGAAATCGTAAAAGTGCCTTCAATTTTCATATTTGATATTTCATCCGAGTTTAGGCCCACCCCCCTAAATTTCGCCAATTTTCTTTGCCAAGCCCCATGGGCTTATACTCCGACGAGTACGGTACTTACAGTATACAAATCCTATCTACGTTTTGACTGGAGTAAATATAAATGGCCGACCCCCAACTAATTGTGTCCTTGCTTTTTGTGTTGAATACCACTTTCATATTGATGTAATATTTATAATTTGATCTCAATGGTAATGTGATCTAACTGTTTGAAATGATAAATTATAAGTCCTATCATGCCTGTCAAAATGCAAACATCTCTCATTCTTTTCTGCAAGTGGCTGTCTTTAGCAAAGATTTCACATTACTATATACCGCATTATATAATGTATCTGTTTGTACAGTATAAAATAAATATTAATTAATAAAATTAGTTTTTCATTGGTCATATATTTAAATTTTGTGTCTACATTAGTCCTTTACAACATCAAAAAATGTTGTCCAAGCCCAACCGTGCCAAATCCAAAAAAGTATGGTTGGCATTTCATTTTGTTTATTTTGAGTGACCTCCTGATTTTTGGCTAAATACATACAATTTGTTGGAAAATTATAAGAAAAACATTTTCAGAATTAGACTAGGAATGAATAAGGATCAAATTACATAATGTACAATTATTTCCTCCATGGTTGAGCCCACTAAAAGAACTAAAATATCCTGAACAACCAACCCAAAGACCTATTTCTCAATAATTGTGTGCTTGGGAAAGTTTTTAATGTCTTATTTAAATCCAGCATCCACTTGCAATATAATGTCCTATTTACTTTTTTGTAGATATAGATACATGGACCACTAACCCATACTAACTCATTTTTCCTTTATTCCTGCAGTTGTGGAATGATGTGTTATAATAATATAAACATATTACAGTATATTAAAGGTGCATTGTCACTTGAAAAATGATAAACACTTAAAAATAACTTGCTTATTTGGACGAAATATTTATTTTGTCACCATAACACTAGAAAGTAAGTTATTTTAAGATATTAACCCCTAATTTGAAATATTATATTTAAAAAATAGCAAAAAAAAAAAAAAAAATCAAAATGCTAGTAACTTCTATAATGTTGATCATTTTCAGTGTAAAACACTATTTATTTGTAATACACTTATGATCTCAAATTTTTTACCTTAATACGAACAAGTCAATTTTAAAATTAATTTTGACATTTGTTTAGGTCATCAAGTGACAATGTAACAAAGCATGTGTGTAATTTTATTACATTTAATATTATAGCCCTTAAAATAATTTTTCTTTTTGGTATTAGTATTAAAATAATTTCAATACACCGAATTAGCGACCTTGTTTACATCGGTAAAAGGTGTACAAGGAGCTAGAAAGACAACTTTAAAGTTTATGTATTTGTATTTCTTCGTTGAGAACTCATTCCAAACCGTTTGGATATATTCATAAATCCTTTTTTACACAAGCTATGCTTAGTTTTATTTAAATTGGAATGTATTAAACCTGTCAGATTTGCTGAGAACAATGAATGGTTTTAGGCTTGAACCATGCAGACAGTGCTGATCCGCTAGTGCACATAGTGGCTTAGCTCTTCTGAGTGGATAAACGAAGATCCAACTTTTGGCCTAGCTTGAATTATGTATATTTTCTTTTAAATGTAAATTAAAACCAGATTAACTGTGTTTTACTTAATCTAAAGCTAAGGTAGATGTTTACTAATGCTTTAAAAATGATCATAGTTGCTAAATTCAATGTGTATTTAAACAAAATTTTTGGGTAACATTCGCACTCGCCCTATGTTATCAGATAAAACTTCATAGTTTGCTTTGGTTCTCGTAGCCACGATGGCGAATTTTTGAGACATCACAGGTCATCGCTAATTCGGTCTATTGAACGTACCTGTGTGTATACCTGTCGTAAGTTGACACCTTCCATAAGGCCATTCGTTGTTCTATCTAATCAGTCCATTTGTTACCTTTCTTAAGTGGCCACCTCCAGTAAGCAGTCACAAAACTTTTTGTCTTGAAATTTAGATATTTAGATTTTTGTTTGTTAATTTTACCTTTCATAAGCGACATTCCCAGAAAATTTTGTGGTTTTTTTTGTACAAAAATATAGATTTCAATTCAAAATCCTTATACTGCAATGGCTGTAAATCATATTTTTGAATCAACTGATATTAAAAATGATAAAAAAATTAATAAAATATAGATTTCAGTGTCTAGGTATATCTACCATGTTAAATTACTAGAGAGATGTACCTAGAACCACAGAGAACTACATAGTAAGGTAGTACATAATTACCCTGTCTGTTGATGTTATAATTAATGGCTGTATTTTCTATGTATACTTGTAGTAGCTGGGCAGATTATGGCTCAAAAGTCCACTATTTAAGGTTGAGGTGGCAATGGAAGTACTACAGGCTAAATTTGGTATTTTCTGAAAACATAGGTCCTGAGGAGGTCATAACTCAAAATTACCCTAAATCCCTTTTGGGGAACATGCCTGAATGGTGGATTCAAAATGGCCGCCAATTTTTAGCTAAAAATTGTGATTTTAAGACAATTACAA
>JAOTQE010064787.1:0-17947 GCA_025631205.1 Nesometra sesokonis
GTAATTTCAGAAAAAATAGTGGAAAAATGTCAAAAATAGTGAGAAAATGTCAAAAATAGTGAAAGAGTGAGATTGACGGGAAAATAGTGAGACTTCTGCCAAAATAGTAAGACTTGGGAGCTCTGTATACATAATTTTACAACTTTTGCCCTTTATCGGCGGAAATTTTCGTAAGCGGACATCTCCCCTAAACAGACACTTTTGCTGGACCCGAGGGTGGCTGCTTACGGGAGGTTCAAATGTAAACACTAATTTGGTATGATGTCTATAGCTTGGTGGTTTACATGCTTGCCTTCTAATCCACAGGTCCTGGGTTCAAACCTGGCTACATACCAGGCTTTTTTCGACAATTCAATAGCGCCACTCATTAGGCTTCATAAAGAGACTTTAGAAAGCATGATGTAAATATCTATCAGATATAAAAACATAATTTTTTTAATTAAAACAAAAATATATACAGAATATATTTCTTTATTCTTTATACTGGGGAATCTGTACACCCACCACTCACTCCCCAGTATAAAGAATAAAGAAACAAAAATTAAAAATACAATATAATAACTCAATACTAGTTTTCTACAAATGATTATATAGTACAATGGCCTCTCTTGGGAATCAGACAGGTGATATATCTAAACGACGGAATGATCGAAGCCTGCCCTCACACCTAATGGGAGGCTAATTACACCCTAAAGACAATCAGATCGGCACCAAACCTGTCTGATGACATAACAGAGTGTCTTGCCTTGTAAAAACACATTGGCTGTTATGCAGGTTAAAATACTACTTTCAAAAGTACAGATTAGATCATTGTTTACGTCAGTCAGATGTGGTGATAAGAATGAGTTGCTTTGTGGCGATATAATTATTTTATACCAACAAAGAATATGTCAAAGTTTTTAAACTAAACTGACACAAAGTTGGATCACACATGGAGAACAGCAGGAATGATGGCAGATTGTAAAATACCATCGGGTGTTAATTAAATTTATCAAGAGAATCTTTTAATTTGAACATCCGTCACTTTTGAAACTAACATACATAAAAACAGCAATGAGATAAAAAAGTTTGTGAACCCATTAATAAAGATGATTTGATAATTTTATTAATAATTTTCTATGATAGATATGATATGATAGACCTAGGAATTTGCAAAAGGAGGTGCTCAACCTTGATTGGGTTTTTCCCATATTTTGCGGCTTTTATGATGGAATGGTTTTTTTTAGAGATTTTTTTTTCTAACATATGTACTTCTTTTTCTCTGAAGGGGATGTCAAGGCTCCAATTTTATTTTTTTACTTCTCAAAAGGTGGGGGAAAGGATGCTCGAGAACCCTAAACATCCCCGGGTATGCCACTGTAGTCTCGTCCCGATTATGAATTCTAGCTCTTAAGCTCCTTTTACACAGAAAATACCGCAATGTTACCATAACCAATGAGGCATTATTGGCAGACTATCCTTTCACATAGAAGGTCAAATTCCGGTAATATGACGGTTTCCTGTGTAAAAGGGCACAGTGGGAAGGCGTAAAATTGACAGTCTTTATAGGAGCCGCTGTTCTTATCAATACTTCAAACTTTGACCTTTGTTTAGTACTGCTTCACCGTGTAAGCCGGCATTATACAGTGGACCCTTTCACACACATCCGACCTAAACCAGTATAACGGTAATATGTCTCGGGTCTGAGGTGGTCTAACAAAGACCGGCACTGTGCCGGCATTGAAGGGAAAGTACCCTTTCACACTAAAGGCAGCATTCACGAATTACCGCAATATTCCCGTTTTACAGTTAATAAGGGGTTTTAGAGCATTTGATAAATACTTTTTTTCGTCATATTAAATCATCAATTAATTTATTTTCTTCTTTGGGCAACTATAAATTCTGAACTTGCTTTTAATAATTTTATAATCTAGTACAGTACTCCGGGGCGGATTTAGGGGGAAGCACGCATTCCCTATGATCGTCAAAACGTAGTTGCGCCCTTCCTTATATTAGGAGCGCCGGGTCCAAAATCCACCATAAAAACCAAAAATAGGCAAACAAATAGACTAAAACAGCAGGGTACTAGAGCACTAAAATGGGGAAAATGCAACCATGCCCACCCGGACCTGGGAAAGAGTGCCCCCCTTTCGGTGGACCCCGGATCCGCCCATGGTACTTCTATAGTTAAATGTACTGCAACCAACAAATTAAAATTTGATAGTCATAGTACAGTAACACTGTAGGCCTACATACATAATAAAATGGAAGTCCTGAAAACCATAAAAACCAAATCCTAACAAGTAGTAAAGTAAAACATGTCTGGGCAAAAATCAAAGTGGCGCCAAGTTTAATGGTTATGTTCCTTGCCTTCCAGACAATAATGTTACAATTCTACTCCCTGGTTTAAATTTACATTTAGTAGCATTTTTTTACCTTTATTTGCAGATCACATGATTCATATTAACTAGATATACTTCCATTACAATAGATGCACATGGTAAAGAAATTACAGCAAACATAAGCTCTTTTGTTGAACATCATAACAAATAAAATACCAATAAAATTCACATTGACAAATTATGTATACTGTGAAAGCACATTGATGACTTTGTGAAACAGAATTTTAGTACATGAAAAAATACAAAATCTACTAGGAATTAAATGACTTTACAGGAATATTAAGGAATGATTTAAGATTTTCTAAAAATTAACAAGAGGAAAGCCATCACCACATTTTTTTTTAATAAAAGAGAAACTTCATCTTTAAACAATAGTTTCATGCATTATAATTTAAGTTTACTGTCTCTTATATCACTGTAATGTTTCTTTGTTTTGGCAATACGAAAAATACATTATTTCTTTCTTTTTTTACTTGTCGAACTGAAAACCGGGAACACACACACCTCAACCTTTCCCTACCTGTCGGGGGTGGCCTGCCTGTGGGGGGTATTGCCCTGTTGTTGGGAAAATCCTGTCGCCGCCACCACTATCTACCCTGGGGTCACCGAATAATATTGCTACACTACCAGCTGTCTCCATCTACAAAAAGCCTATTTACTATAATACCCAAAGAAAAACAACCACTTGAAAGGAAGGTTTTTTTTATAACTTTGCACGAACCATTCGACGCAAAAAATTAGGATTTGATGTGAAAATAAACTTTAATTTTTGGTATTTTTAGCGACCCATCCAACATAAATAATAAACATTTTTAATAAAAATGTTAAAAAAAACTCCAACCTCAAATTCTTAAACATTTTTCTGGAAATGTAACTATTCTGTTTATAATTGTTATTCAGGTTATTATTTTTTTTTCCAAAAAAAGTCTCATCTTTTATCCTCTACATTCTAAGTATCTTATTTTTATTTTTATTCCACCTTTCCGGTAGATCATCGTCCAAAATAAAAGTTTGTGAAACTAGGTCTAAAAAAAATTGCCTAAGCTGATATACTGTATGTCCTTTTGAAAAAATACATCACAACAAAAAGTTGACAGACAACAGAGGGCAGTATTGATAAAAAAAAAACGAAAAGCTCTCCCTAACAGGATACAGCCATGTATACTGGGAGAGTAATTTATCCCATATGGAATACGGAGTGCAACATGAAAGGTTAAAAGTGTTATTAGCCTTTTTGATTTGAATGATAATGTTGATTTTAATGAATATCTGGATCTAATCCAAAGAAATTAAAACATGGAGGTGTTTTTTCAATTTGAAAACATGTAACACAAAAAATTATTTTTGGTTTAATGTTGAAGTTTTATTTCACTTCAAAAAGTGCAGAAGTGTTGCTGTACCGTAGTAATATATTTTACATTGGATGCAAAACTTACAGTAAAAACAGCATAATTGAGTTGAACAGTAAAAAAGGACAATGGCAAAAAAATACAGGGTTACAAAACTTCATGGTTGAAATGTTCATGGACAGAACTGTCATTTAATGTTGACAGAAATAAATGCATTTGATCACTGATTTAAAATTCAATTACTTATGAGAATGATGCAAAATTTTACACAGGTTATTAAAGTTAAAATATTGAGGTCAAGTTTAACCATTATTTCATTATATAGTTTTTCATTTCAATTCTACTTTTTTAAAGTTGACATTTTAGTACATTACTGGTTTCTAATTATCAAAATAGAAATTTTTACTATAATTTTTCAAGGCTACAGTGTGGGGCACTTATGTCACTATAGTTTGTAAACAGGTAAATGTGCCTTTCCAAACTGCAGATAGTTACAAATTTTAGCATACGGGTAATTCCGTGTCAAATCAAACAGAGGCACCAGGTAACCCCTTCAGATTTTAATGAATTTGGTCAGAATAATGACATGTTGCTCAAAATCTTATGGTCATACCAATTGTTGCTTTTTAGATATGGCCATTTGAAATTTTGTGGAATTAGTTTTTCTCACACTTGCGAGTTGCGAAAAGTGACATTTTGAATAATTTCGGATTACCGTATTTCGGTCTATGGGCAAAAGAACGAGCCCAATTTGGGTATTCTGACTAGATGCAGATCCATAACTTTTCGCTTGGCATATCTCATTCACTGAATGATTTAAATGGTGAACAACTGAATAAAGCCACAATCGCACTGGACTTTTTTTGATAAAACTAACCAACATGCTGGCTAGTTTTCCCATAATTAGTCCAGTGCGAACAGCACAGGAAGTTTACCTAACCATGGAGAAAAGGAAACTTACCCATGCCGCGTGGTTAGTTTAACCGACTCTCGCCTGCCCAGGAAAACTGACCAGGTTAGTTTTACCAAGCAGGAAAGTCCAATGTGAACAGCACAACTTGGGTAATCTTCCCAAGTCATATTACAGAATGGCCTTCATTGGTCAATTGGGTACTCCTGTGAGTTGTGACCTTGAGTAACATACAAATTTGTGAGGTTTCACCACAAAATGAGTTGCATCGTAGGTGAGATCAAATTGAGATAATCACCAAAATAGGTCGGAACTCAAATTTGTTAGAAATTTAGTTCTAATCAATTATGAGTACTATGGTACTTATATTTTGTTACAATATACTTTTTGTGTCAGGTTTCATGTAGGAAAGTGTCCTTTAAGGAGATTTTCTGAGATTTATAGTCTTTGAATTGTTTTTTTCCCAATTGCTTTATGGGTGATTTTCTCAAAACCATGTTTCCATACATCAAAACTTCAAATACTCATATCGTTGGATCTACATATTTAACTAATATCATTTTAAATTGTACATAACAATTTATATTATGCTCTATTAGAAGGTACCAATAACTCAATTTTGGATTTTCCTACCATGAGATTCATTTTTTGATGAGACCTCATATTTTACCATAGCTTGTGGTAAAACTAGTCCAAGTGCGAACAATGGTAACATTTTTAACCGTTTTAATTGTTACCTATTGTTAAGTGGTAAAATATCCCTTTTTAATTCCAGTGCGATTGCGACTTAAGATTGAACTGGTAAAAAGTCTAAAGTAGAGAATCCTCAGGTTCAAAATTAATTATGTCAATTGATAAGACTTCTACTTTATGAGACCTAGATTTCTTGTTTCTTGAGTAAACTATCTATCATAGCCCTCCAAGGAACCATTAGTAAAGTGCAACATAACACATAATCCTTATTGAATATTTTAGAAGTAAACTTCTGTATTATAATTTAACTTGTTACTTGTTTCCAGTATTGTAGTTCAGAGAAATTTTCAAAGCATTTAGCAACATGCATTAAAAAGAACATTTTTACCTTCGCCGACAAAGTTGTTGAGGTTATGTTTTCAGTCAGGTTAGTGAGTGTGTTTGAGTGTGTGTTTGTCTGTTTAAAGCACAAAAAGTAATTGACAGATTCTGACGAAATTTTCAGAGAAGTTCAGAAATGACCCAAGGAACAATTGATTAAATTTTGGTTAAGATCCATGGTTGCATGCACATGTGGGGGCCTCCGGAAAACATTCAGTTTTTAGTGTACGACCTGTAGTGGGTGGAGGACTTCACGCTACACTGATTTTCCATAGAAGGATATAAGTCGTCATATCACGGTGGAATGGTCATGATCATCATTATAAAACAACCAATTGCCACTATACAGTACCTTTGTGGCAAACATGCTTACCTTTTAATCTAAGGTTTCCAAGTTCGAATCCAATTTTAACCAAATTGCTGAAGGAATAATACTATATGTTTTTGTGGCTATGTGTATTGTACACGAACGAAGTACCTTGGTGCTTAACATGCCTGCCATCCAGCCTAAAATCTGCAAAAATTTTTTTTAATGATATTGATATAACTTGGCCTATCATTTTTGCATACTGAAGGAATTAATACTATATGTTTTTGTGGCTATGTGTATTGTACAAGAACGAAGTACCTTGGTGCTTAACTCGCCTGCCATCCAACCTAAAATCTGCGAAAAAAAAATTGAATGATATTGATACAGTATTTTGCTAAATCTTTCTAAAAAGTGCCATTTGTAGCAAAATTATGGCTGTTTCATTGGTTGACGTAAGATTACAGTAACTCGACCAGATGAAAACTTCATTGGGATGACGAACCTACTCACAAAATTTTAATTCTATTTTATTTTTGGTTAACGGAATTCCAGTGCATTGATGCACAAACATCTTTTTATTTGATATGTAGTTGATTTGAAGCATTCCGAATAGAAATACAAATAAATCGTTAAATTAAATTACATCTTAGTAGAGATGTTATTGAGAAAGGATTTTGTGCTTAGCACCGCTCATTCGAACTAATTCAATATCCTTCCAATGCTTAACTCCAGGGTGAAGAAAAGTAGTCACTACAGACACAATAAATATACCAAGTCTCTAACTAATCATAAACAGCAGCTTTATTTATTTATGCAAGCTTATTTCAATTTCGCTTTAAACTGATTGATTATGTTGTCGATAGAAAAACAAGAAGATATTTAATTTGAAAATATCTATAGGGAACACATAATATAAAGTAACTGAATTTCAGTTGCTTATCTCTAAGAGCATTGCATACTGCAAAACTTTGTTATTATTATTAAGGTAGAGAACTATCAAAAGACACATTGACTTTCAAATGTTTAAAAGGATATGCCCCTTCATATTTATCTTGACA
Source organism: Nesometra sesokonis (assembly GCA_025631205.1). Lineage (NCBI taxonomy): Eukaryota > Metazoa > Echinodermata > Crinoidea > Comatulida > Antedonidae > Nesometra > Nesometra sesokonis. The sequence continues at coordinate 7,083 of JAOTQE010064787.1, forward strand.
ATTTACCTTTAATAATACTACCCATTCTAAATGCACAAGTAGCCAAACAAATAATGATTTAGTTGTCCTCACTTTGAATATCTCCCACGGTAAAAGAACCTTTATTTACCATTCATCAAAAAGCTGGAATGAACTTCCTAATGAATTAAAAATCAAAAGTTTTAAAAACACATTCTAAAATCTAAACATCATTGACAAGAATTAATATAAAATATAAAAACAGGATTCATAAAAATCAATTTTAGTCTTATCCTTTGAAAAAAATAACTCTGTTAACAAGGTAGATATAGATTATCAACAGGGTTAATCCTATAAAAACTACCATATCAAGGGATACTACCAAGGATTGTCAGCAATGCTCTTCAAGTATACATAGGAAAATACAGCCATTATTTAGAATAAACCTTAAGGCATTAATAACAACAACAGGCAGGGTAATTATATACTACCTTACTAGGTAGTTCTCTGTGTTGCTAGGTAGATCTCCCTAGTAATATAACATGTTGTTGAAGGATGTTATTTTTTTCAAAAGTAGGGTAATATATCTGAATTACAAGTAAAGATTTGAAATTTATTGTTATAATCAGTTGCTTAAAAATAAAAAAATAAAATTATTTCTAAAGCTGAAGGTTGAGAAACTTACAAGTTCAAGTACTGGATCTGGCAAATTCATGACACTTCAATTTTTTTCTTTTGTCATAAAATTCCCTCAATGCAGGTTCCTTTTCAGACTGATATAAAATTTCAACCATAGCTTACTAGAATTTTTTTTTTTTGGTTTTGGACTTGTTATTTACACGTTGTTATGGTCATAAATGATGGCAATGCGGTTTCCGAAATAAATCAGAAGATCTTTTCCTATATCAAATTACAAAAAACAAATTTAAACAAATAAAATAAGAACAAGTTTGGTTGCAGAGCATTTTTGTAAAAAAATATTTAGTGTTCATTGTTTGCTAAACTCAATAGCTGATCTGAAAGAGACTGTTAAATAAAAAAATGTGTAAATACTTGAGGAAACAATAAATAATCTAAACAGGCAACTTTAACAAATTTATAATTATCATTATTATATTATATTTAACATATTGTTTTTGTTCAAATATTGACTTATTTATAGAAACTTTGTAAAATGCTAAAAATAATTTTACTTTCCAGGCAGAAACTGAAATGAGTCACACTAATTAAACTTCAAAATTAAACAGATCTTAAATTCTGGAATGAAGCCATGTTTAGTATGTCTGATATTTAAAGGAATGTTTACATAGTCAATACATATCATTCCATATTCATTTCATTTTTATATATTCCCATCATTCAGATAAATATCTTTAATATATCCAGATGCAATTCATAAAAATAAAACAAACTTTTAGACTATTAATTTGAGTCATACCATTTAGGCACAGAACTAGCAAAATAGAAAAAAGAAGAAGTTTCATTTCAAGTGATGTTGTCCAAATCAGGAAAAGAACAATTTGGAAAATATCTTGAGACAAATTTCCTGCTCTGTTTGCAAAGACTGTGGATATATTCACCAAAAGCTCTTCTGTTTAAATTCAGTTAGGGCTGCCTGTCTAAACACCACCCTGGTTCAAATTCGTTCAATCAACAATTTGGTGTAGAGAGCTGTGAAAAAGGGCGATGACATACAACAAGCCCTCCGGGTTACCATAATTCTAAGATATCAGTGGTTACCACTTTGCGGTGGTTTGGCCTTCGCAACATTTCAAACCGAAAAGAAAACACTATATTACCTAATGAGTCTGTAATTAGAACTACCTGAGGCAAAATAGATGAGAAAATTAATAAAGCTAGTGAAGGTCTTAAGTAAGACCAAGGACATACACTTGGCAGAGAAACCAACAAAAACATGGTGTGGGAAATGTCGTTAATGATAATTAAATGTAAATTGTAATTGAGTATTTCTCCTAAAATGTCAAATTAAATTTAGATTATGCAATAATAGCATGTTTACGTGATGAAAGAATGTTTACAGTTTTGTATAAAATGCAAAAAACAAGTAAAGCAATTATGTTTAAATGAGAAAGTGTTGTTTTGATGCAAAATATCTCAAGAATAGAAACAAAGACTAGTTATGTGCACGTCCATTGGGTAAAATATATCGGCACTGCATACTTAAATGTTTAAGTCCACTGGGTTATATACATTGGCACTGGCTACTTAATGTTTATTGGAAAATATATATACATTATATTTGCCTACTTTCAATTGTTGTCTTGAAAATCAATGGAAATTGTTTGTGAAGGAAAAAAGTATCCAATAACTTATGGTGATAAAAATTATCTGATAAAAGAGCTGCAGAAACAAGAGTTTAACTTATTCTAACAGAATAAAATTATCCTATAACTGCCTGATTACTATTCTGATGATTATCCGGTAATTGACCCTAAACAAGACTTTTTACCTTTGACCCAGGGTCAACATTGTTCTTGTTTTGTGATAATTTCACTGCCACCAGTGTAAAATGCAAGGGAAAAGGGAAATCACCAAAAATTCACAAGAAGTTAATGGGCTCACAATGCACTATGATCTACACAGTGTTTGCACAGTTGCATTTTTTAAATTATTTTGATTATGTATATTATGTACAATACCAGCATAGATTTATTATTTACGGCTAGATGGTAAACTTTCAATCCCATGTAGGCGCCTACTATTTTGCTTTCTCACCCCTCATCACAAACATGTATGTTAAATACTAATAATAACTGCTTTACAGTTATTGTATTTGAACATTTTTTGTCATACAAATTATTTACATATGCTACACATATTTAATGTTGTCAATGTCTTTAGATTTCCCAAGATTAAATTTACTTTTATTTATTGATAAAAGATGAAAGATTGTGTGTGCGCAATTGCAACATAGCAACAGCGTTAGAACCTACCAAGATTTGATTGGTTGGATTCCGGAATAGTAGGGCTTACATGGAACTGCACTTTAAGCTATCTATTCTGTGCATTTTCACCATCTAACTGTAAAATAATAAATTCATGTGTAACACTAACAGGCATCAAAATACAATGTCGAAAATAAAAAATCAAACATGATCGTGTGTTCTGGTTTTTTTAGTATGTATAATACTTTCATATTGTTTTGTCCAGAAACCAGGGAACTCAGAATAGTAATTCATTTTTAAATGGAATGTGATGAGATATATCCTATATGCATTGTTGTTATGATTCAGTTGAAGTCTGTTACATTCAGATGTCTGTGGTGTTGCTACCTGTTGGGACCTACCCTTTACCTAGGGTTGATATTGGCAAGGTAATAAATGTCGGAAATAACTATTTTGAAACTGAAAGTTTAAAGAAACTCTAAACCATCAATTTATATTCACTTTGGGGCACTATTTAGCCCAGTGCATACTTGAGCAATAGGCATTTTACTGAGCAAAGTGCCCTAAAGATAATGAAATAATGAATGTCAAAATATTAAACCCAGACATGATATGAAGAAAATAAGGAGTCACATTATTTTAAGTTCAGTACTGAATTTTGAAACATGACAGGTAGGTGTCTTGACCCTGATAGTGAATGTCAAAATCGATATTGTTCACTGTACAATGATTTTTAACCAATGTAGTTTTTGCTTTGCCATTCCATATCTATTTCTTTATTTCCTATCTCAGTATTTGTTAGGTCCACCTGAAGCAGACCTTAGAGGCTCACTTATTTTCTTGTTTTTGGTGTTGTTGCGACCACAACTTTAAAGTCCAGCATCGCCAGTTTTGAATGGACTTGCATGAAATTTTGTAGACATAAATTAGACATCATTTCCCACAAATATTGATCGCTTTTTTTAAGTTACATCCCAGGGTGTCCCCTACAACCACAAGACCAAAAGCGTGTTTCATCAAGTAGTGTAAAATAAGGCTAATTTCAGCAAGCGCATGAGTAGCGCTGTTGGTTAAGACATGGTTTAACATGACCGTTCTACAAAAGCAATTGTCAATGGGTTTGAGTTCAACCACAGTAGGGTCTGGCTATTTTTTTTTTAAGTTTAGTTTTGTTTGAATGAACATTCCAATTACTGTATTTAAATTTGCTCCTTTACCATTCATTTTTTTCCTGCAAGATCTTAAAAAAACATAAAACTTTAAATGCATGTGACGTGACTTACTAGTGTTAGAGTATTATTAATAATTGAAGAATGCATTTACATCCCGAAATCAAAATGGAAGTGTGGACCTGGTGAGCGGTCGTTCTTGTTGTATATATAAGGTTAAACATTTACTAAATAAATTTAATATCTCTTTTTCATTTTCCACTTTAAGTTAAGGCCAATTAAACTTAGAGTCAACTAACAAAATATTCTCAATTTTTTAGGTTAACTGTAATTTTCTTAAACTTTAATCTTTATATTCAAAAGTGCAATTTAAAATAACATTAGAATAATAACAATACTCATATAATTCATGACTCTTAAACTCTTAAATTAGTATTTAGTTTATGATGATATATTAAATATTTATTTTATGATGATATTAATGGTATCATTAATATATAGTATAGAAGTACATTTACCTTTTCATACAGTTCTCTCTTACAATTCTTGACATTTATAAATTATGTATAAAAACAGACACAATTTATACATCATGCTAACTGAATGATTTGCTAATGTGATAGAAATAAGGCAATCATAAGATTTGTGTGAACATATTGGCTTTATGTTTAATACATGTATGATAGTTGTACTGATTTTAAATATTAAATATTCTAGGTGTAAAATCCACAGAAAACTTCAACCGCCCTTTATACAACTAATAATATTAAAAGCAATATGAAATGATAAGCAAGACAATAATGTTGAAGAGTAAAAGAAAAAGGAGGAATGCATATGGAATAATGGATGAGAATGAAATGAAGGTGTGAGCAAGCGGATGAATAAATGAACGGATGCAAGAGTGCATTTGCTTTAAATGTATAAAAAAAAATGAAAATGAATAAATGAATAAAGCAATAAGATAAGATAACTTTTATTGTCCAATATAAAACTGGAAATTTACTTTTTTTACAACATTTAAGCGTAAACAACAAATATATAAAATATGGTGATCAGTGATTAAAACAAGTAAAATTACTAAAATTGATGACAAAAAGTCATTAAAACAAGTAAAATTACAAAATGTGATAAAAAACAAATATAATAAAACACATTCCCAGGGTACTTTTTCTTCAATGCTGGCACAGTGCCAGCATTCGTTAGACCACCTCAGACCTTAGACATAATACCGTTGTATTACCGTCACTGTCTTAGGCTCGAAAGTCAAAGTTGGAAACCAGTATTATTAAGACCAATTTTACGCCTTTTGCTTGGACCTTTTCACACAGAAACTGTTATATTACTGGAATTTGACCTTCTGTGTGAAAGGGTTTAGACCGGCAACATGGTTATGGTAATATAGCGGCATTTTTTGTGTGAAAGGGGCTTAAGTTTCATGAGACTTTGGTTTAGAAAGCATGATGTAGCCTACATTAATTTTCATGCTGTGAGTGGTAAAAAACTTGCTGTTGGATGTGATATGAAATCAAAAAAAGTTTTAACAAATTGGTAGTGCTAACTCAGTGAAAAGAAGGTCTGGAGAATTTGGCATCGACAAGAAGGATTGAAGGAAGGAAAAGCAGGGTAGAAGAAGAGGTACATGGATGTTGAGTTTGAGGAAATGGCTGAAAGAAAATGGAGCTCAACATCAGAAAGAGGAACTGTGGAGAATAGCTAACAACAGGACAATATGGCATACCATGATAGCCGAAGTCTTTAGATATGACACCTAGAGGAAGAAGAAGAACTACTCGGTGAAATCATGGTATATCAATAATCAATACCAGTGGTAACAAAGCATCTCTAGTTGTAGATAACATTAACTTAAACAAATTTACTCTAATTGAATGTTCTATATTAGGTTTAATTATGAACATCAAACATCTTGAAATCAATAATAATTTGAAGCAATCCGTGTTAATTGAAATTGATTGAGATCCAGATATTTCCTGCTCTAAATTCTAAATTAAAGGAATAAGCAGCAGGGGTGGATCTAGAATTGTAAGTTGGGGAGGGGTGTGGGAAGAAGCTATAAACCAGTTGGCACATACCCAAACATGGCTTTGAAAAAGAGAAGAAAAGAAATTTTTTATTAGCACTAATTTGTCCAGTTTTGCATATGTAGGGCGTCTATCCTAACCAACTACAAAATGTTTCAGCCTGCTAAGTGTTAAGCTCCTCCTTAAATTCACTCCCATCTTCTATCCCTCTCCCACCTTGTATCACTCTCTAACCTCTACCCTCTGGCTAATTTTTCTCAATCTTCTACCCTCTCCTATCTTCTGCCGCCATCTCCTATTCTCTAACTTCTCTACTCTCTCTCTCTCTCTTTCTCTCTCTTCTATCCCTTTTCCATTATCTATCACTCTCCCATCTTCACCCCTTCCCATCTTTTACCCCCATCTCAAATCTACCATGTTCCAGTATTAACATCCTTTGGCATTTTGCCATAGCTTCTATAAATTCAGTGTCCCCTTGTAACAGGCTTCACAGATTTAGCACTGTCAAAGCATTATATAATTGTCGCCAATCCATAAGTGCGCTCCACAAATCCGTAAGTTTAATATACTATATTTAATTGACATAATGAATGATTCCAAAAATGTGACAATACTCTCAATAGCATTGGTCGCCATTGCCAAGGGAAGATTGATGGATACTCATGTTTGACTCCACGTATGAACCAAATAATCCATTTTTACTCGGTTCTTTCCTGGATAAAATCCCCAATTATAAAAAAAATCTATTTCAATGTGTACATTTTTTGCAACCTTTTGCTCAATAGCTTATTCAACTGACAATATTCAAATATATTGGGTAATCTCAAACAATTAGCAATTTTGGTGCCACCCTTTGTTAGAATATAAATTTATAGAAACAGACTTACATAAATTATTTGATATATAAAAGTTCAAACTATTATAGGTAAAAAGGACCTTTTGCTGGTATGTTAATAGTAGTAAATTGTAAAATGTAAATCTTATAATACAATAATATTATAGGATTTTGAAGCTTATCCATTAAATTGATCTATAAAGTAAAAGTTGATTGATTATAACTATCATACAAGTAAATTCTAAAAGTACAGTATGTAGTAGAGAATTTCATTTATTTTGTAAAAAAAAGAGGTTTAATATATATATTGAAACTTTTCAACTTGACGTACCTTGCTGTGAGTAATTGTGAAAAAAGTTTAAATACATAATAACCTTTCTTTACATTTAAAATTTTTGTATGGTTAACATTGGCTCAGTTTTTTTTGTGAATGACCATCTAAAATACATGAATGAATCAAAAGCAAAATTATTTATAATTGTTATGATTATATAGCTTAAGAAACACTAGACTAAGAAATAGAAATAATAATTGTAAACTTAAAAAAAAAAACATTTTAGAGAGGAATAGAACCTGACAACTGTCACAGACCTGCCACACAGCTAGATGACAAGGTAGGTATAGGCCTAAACAAAATTAGTTTGTGGTCCTTACACATTCAATGTAAGGTTTACATGAAAACTTTCCACTACACTTCTAAACTAGTTGAACTAACATTTTGGACGAAAAATACTAAAATGAATACCTTTTATACTTTTAATTTAGTAAATCAATCGATCAATCGATCGATCAATCAATCATTCAATCAATTAACCAGATGGGTATCAATAGAGTTCTGTTGAGCTGGAGTTAAAAAAATGGTATAATATAACTTTAGACCTCCTAGAAACAAATGTAAAAATAGCTGTATCATTATTGCCATATTATACATAATGATTAAAAGCTTAATAAACTTTAGCCTCCCCTTGAAGAAAACAAACATTTCCCCCTTTTGCAGTTGATACTTTCATCAAATCCCACAGACCAAACGAGTCGGCCTGTTGACCTCGTCTTTGTAAGCCTAGATTTAAAGATATCGATATTCAAGGTGAATTGGTGGGTAGGAAATGGGGGATAAATTAGAATATTGGTCACCTTGACATCTGGATTATTTTACATATACAACACGACATTAATGTACTTTGTATCAGGTGACAAAAGTATTCCTTACCTTTTTAGGATTATAACTGTCAGGTTTTGATAAATCCTCCACCGGAGGGTGGGGACAGTGGGGCTGGATTTTTACCATCGATTCCACAGATGCCTGTCAGGAGGGTCAAATTCTGACATTCCCTCATTTCATGTTTTTTTTTTCTTTTTTGCCTTTTAATTCATTACTTATATTTTCATACATAAAAACCTACCAAGCTTATATCTTTCCATCTACTTTAGGAACGTCATTCAAAGTTTTGATTATAGTAATATGATAGTCTATTAGGTTCTACCAATGCATTTTCGCACCAGTCTGGAGACAGAAATGAACAAGTGTGAGTAACAATCAGAAACAGTTGGAAGCAGTAAGCTATACTATGAAGACAAAGAAATTGGAAAAAAACACTATCAAAAAAACATCTGTAAAACCTGATTAATGATGGCATCCAATTTTTCATCAAACCTCTCCAAGAAATGTTTATTGGATACATTTTTTTACACTGGATCATAATGCAGACACATACTATGAATAAAAATATCAAAAGTTTGAACGATTTTTGGCGTTTTATAACAGTAGACACAATTAACTGTTTGTCGGTAAAATCATGAAAAACCATGGATTTTTCATAAAAACTATAGAGGACGCATATTCTGGGAATGCATTTTTTTAATTGGAAATTTGTCGAGGATGGTATAAAACCTAAAGAGGGCGGGTTTAGCAATAGCTAAGTACATTAAAATAACAATTTATCATACTCAGGTAGTACTGAGGGCAGGCAGTGAAAGGATTAAAGAAATTTAAATGATGAAAATAGAAAGATGTTTGATGTAATGCATTTTTAAAATAAATATTTCTTGTTTATTTTCCCACCATGAAACTCATTTTGTAGTTATAAGAGATAAAACGCCACTTTAAAAAAAAGGAATGTATGACAAGGCTTATGTTACGATACTATCTGTCATTAACACAAGGCAATGTCTAAACACATTATCTCTAGCTTCTCACACGGCCATTTCCTGTATCTCTAGTACGTTCTTATGATAATGAACAAGAAGCCATATTATGACACTCCCTAATTGATGTTATAACTACTTTAGGAAATCTGCCCTTAAACTTCAGATATTTGGCTTCTAAACTTATAAATGAGACTTCTAAGAAAACAAAGACGAGTAGTAATGTGATGATTAAATGCCTGAATTTAAATTAATTAATTTACCTATTGGCTCCATAAGTTATGTCACGCATGACCACTATTTGTAGGTACGTTTGATGTTGACTCACTGATGCGTATCAATCTGAAAAACACCAAATAATTAAATTATCAAAAATTTAGGTCTAAATTTAGATCTTGATTGTTCTACAAGTAAAAAGGTGTATTAGCTCAGATGGGGGTCATAGTTCACGGAACCTGGGGACTTGTTGGTCTCCAGTTTGCAATACGGTGCATTACCACTCTCCTTGTGTTTTAGCTGGAACTTCAAAACACAACTTAATTTAACTCACTGTCTTTCGGATGAAATGTTAAGCTGTGGGTCCTGTATGCAACATAGCTCATGTACACATTAAAGAATGGTGTACATTCATTGAAAAAGAACAGGGGATTGTCACCTGGTGTACTCCCCAATCACCACTGAAAAGACCCCACTGGACACAAGTCTTTGGACTTAAAGAAGAACTGTTATGCAAGTGCACAAAGTTTACTTAAATTAACCTGTAAAACTAAAAATACCATTTAATAAAATAAACTTTTTAAGCAATAATTATATATTTAGTATATAAAATAAAATGCATTACAGTATTACAGGGTGTATCCAGGAATCCCAATTAAAGTTAGACGAGCAAAAAGGAAAACATTTTTTTCACCTATTTTACACTTTTTATGTTGGAAAATTTGACTTTATGATTTCTCTGAAGGGGGTACTCAAGGTTCTAATCTTCGCATTTATATATAATTTTATTTTTTTGTACCACTCAATGGGGTGGTTGAGCTCCTGAAGCACCCCTGGATACTCAGCTAAACAAGGAAATAAGCAATTAATTGTGAAGCATCAAACAATATAGATTTTTTTTTTTTTAATCTATTAAAATACAATATGACACAATAAAACACAAAACAAATTATTTTTTTTAGATGTATTATCATATATATACAACAATTATGAATATTAAATTTTTTATTTGTACAATTCATAAATATAATAGTATCAATAAAATTCCCCTCATTGATAAAATGGAATAGTCCAAAACTTTTTAAACTCTGTTTATTATTTAAAACAAGGATGAGTTCATTATGTCTGTAGGTTGTTAATTTTAAGTAAAACAAAATTTTGTAGATAGGATCTATGTTGAATAATACAAAAGATTTTATTTGAAGAAAATGATAATTTTAGTTTTTTCTTAACGTAATCGATCCTAATTTTAGTCCGTGAAACGTGAAAAACAATTTCTAAAGGTGTTGGATACACTCGCTTGCATTATTTGAATTTTTGTTTTGTTTGTTTGTTTATTCATTTATTTATTTTCCACATACTTTACATAAATCATATCTTATTTTATAATTGCTTTACAACATGTGGCAAGTACTGTATGTGGATGGTAAAATAAAAGTCAAAATAAGTCAAAACATACTTCAAGCGATGACTAGCATTCACAACAGAAGAAAATTAAATATATAAATAAAAAAAGGCAAAGGCTTGTCAAATATTGATTTTAATAATAAAGAATTTCAAGGTTTTGTCACGATAAGCAATAATTTTCAAAATATTA
>JAOTQE010064798.1:0-17946 GCA_025631205.1 Nesometra sesokonis
AAAAAGTGGCCGAAATGGCCAAAATGTCTTGAGTGGGGTCAATAAGACTGCTTTTTTCGGAATCAGCGTATTTTTTTTACATAGGATAAGCCTGAAAAACCTTGGTCACCAAAAATTCTGATTAAATCCAGTTATCTCCTAGAGTAACAATTTTTCATACAGTTTTCTGAACAGTATTTCTAGACCAATAGACCGATCAAAACGCATCTAATATTAGACCTAGGCTACGCAGGCCTAGGCGTAAAAGCATAGCCCATTGAGCTGTGCACCTACCGTGTGAAGCTGGTCTTGTACAACTCCAGAATTTTCTAGGCCTACCTAGGCTACGCCTAGGCCTTTTGGCTCGTTTCTTTCGAAACCTCACTAACCCTGCTTTCTTTGTATTTTTTTTTTGAAATGTGGATTTATTGCTCTTATCGAACAAACAGGGGAACTTTTGAATTACTTTCATAAACTCTCCTTTTGATACTATTATTTTATTATTTTTTAACACCTGATCAGGAAAAAGTTTAGTTAACTTTCAATTGCACAAATTGTATTCGACTCACGATTCCATTCAATAAACACGATCTGAGCATGCTTAGGAATGTATTTCGCTTACGGCAGTGGTCTTGTGTTTCGAAATGTCAAATTAATTTGATTTTTTGCAAGCGCCGTAAAAAGTCAAATTTTGTCACAGTCGCGTTCATTCTGTTGCGTTACGTCGTCGGTTCCCACTTGAAATTGAAAAAAATGCTTGCGATACGGTACTCTGCGTCGTTGCGTTGCATCTACGTCGTTGCGTTGCATCCTAATGGAAACCAAGCTTAATCCAGACGACAAAAGTAACTGTTTGAATCGTCAAAGTTAAACCGAGTTCAGCTTTTACGATTTGGTTCGTTAAATTTGGGTGCTCGTGAGGCAACATTGCCCTTGGCAAGAATTTACATGTTTTAACTGATATAAAAATTGCAGTTGATATTGCAGGGATATTTTACCGAGACAATTGAGAACTTTCGCGCAATTTACATTAGACTTTCTTGCTTGGTAAAACTAACCTGGTCAGTTTTTCTGGGCAGGTAGGACTCAGTTAAACTAATATGTGGTTACTGGGTGGTTAGCTTTATCAAAAAAAGTCCAGTGCGATTGTGACTTTAGTCAACTTGCAGTAAAGTCAATCTAGATAATGTACTGAAAGCAAATTAATATCCATGATACATAATTTACACATACTAATAAATTAGTGTTAATTAAGCATGAAACATATTTAAGATAAAAACAATATATTTTTAATAAAAATATTTTTATTTTGTTATTAGATCACAAGTTTTTGATTTATTTTGACATTCATTATTTGAATTTAGAATATTTTTTGTTTCATAGGCTAAGTTTCGCAAATATTGTTAAATTTTATTTTTTAAACACTGACCCTAGCTACAATAAATCTCCAATTTTAGGCAATTGTTTTAACGTTAGGTTGAGACATTGTTTATAAAATATTTAAAATAATAATGGATACTGTAACTTTTGGAAATTCTGTCATTTCTTCTCATTTATTTTTGCTGTTATTTTAGATAAGTTTATCCTTTGCAGCGATAAAGTAACATTTTTATAAATTTTGACTGCAATATAATAATTTATTTCAGCAGTGTTTGTTTTTTACAACTGTGAACTTTGTCACCTTTGTTTGTAATGCACTAGACAATATTTTCACTGACTATTCTTATTTTTATTATTAGCATTTTATGATGACAGGATAGACAATGTGTTCAGTTATGTTACATATTTTATGGTTTTTTAATGCACTGGCATGTCTTTTCTTCCTAAGTTTTTATTCATAATAAGCGAGTCAGGTAATTTGGGTATTAATGAACTGAGTAACCTTTACAGAGAATAAGTTTTCAAACCTTCTGTACTATTACTATTATTACTACTCTCAATTGATTGTGAGTTGAAGTTTATTTTTTCCATTGTTGCACCATATATTTTCTACTCTACTCTTTAATTCAAGACATTATATCTGATAGTAAGTAGATTACATTTTTCATTTTTCTATGGTCACCAATTTAGTGATTAGTTTATTGAACATAGGAGATTAAAGTGTGTATTTCATGTAAAGTGCTAATGTGGTTGAGAAAAGTTTTAAAATGTTATTTTCTGTAAAGTGTAATGCTGTGTCCCGATGTTGCTCATTACAATATTAAGTAAACAGCCACCCTCAGAAATATGGTCAATAGGAGGTTGTCGCTTAAGAGTACAGTATCTCAACCAACAGAGGGCTTTAATAAACAGCATGCTAATAAATAATTTCTTTGAAATGAGCCTTGAAAATAAATGGTATTAGGTATCACATACTTCGATTTTTAATATGTGATTAGGCTTATGTTGTTATGTTGTTGTTTAGGGAGAGATGTGGCCGTGGAATTGTTTAAGATGTACGAAATGTACTGATTATTAAATTTTGGAGTTGGTCACTTACTGGAGGTGGTCTGTAACTGAAGATGGTCACTTAATCGAGGTTGTCACCTGTGGTGGTCTCAAACTGAAGATGGTCATTTACTTGTGTTGGTAACATACTGGACGTGGTCTCTCTAACTGAAGGTCGTCACTTACTGGAGGTGGTCTCTAACTGAAGGTGGTCACTTACTGGAGTTGTTCACTTACTGGACGTGGTCTCTAACTTAAGTTGGTCACTTACTGGACATGGTCTCTAACTGAAGGTATTCACTTAATGGAGGTTGTCACTTACTGGACGTGGTCTCTAAATGAAGGTGGTCACTTACTGGAGGTGGTCTCTAACTGAAGGTATTCACTTAATGGAGGTTGTCACTTACTCGACGTGGTCTCTAACTGAAGGTGTTCACTGAATGGCGGTTGTTGCTTGGACATGGTCTCTAACTGAAAGTGATCACTTAATGGAGGTTGTCACTTTACTGGACGTGGTCTCTAACTGAAGGTGGTCACATTGAAGTTCAGTTATACCAACTTTAGCTTATAGGTTACATTCCATGCGTTGATAAACTTGTTCTGCATTTTCTGCTCTGCTATTTATTTTGACAATCATAGAGGCGTTAAATAATTTATCTGATACATACTTTAGGTTTATGGCAAAATATTTATTGAGTAAAATGTGAAAAATCTGAAAATAAACAGGTTGGGTTTCCCACACGATACAGGGTCTGAGATAGCATTCAGAACCACCGGTGAAGGTTATACTGGTTGAGTCCAACCATACCATATTAACAAAACTGTTTCGAAAAATCTGTTTCTGCTGAATAGATAGTCTGATTGATCAGAATTAATAAAATAGGGCACATATGTAATAAAACAAAGTAGATTAAAGTGTTATTGGTGAATCGTAAATGACAAAAATGGAATGGTTACTTGCATATATTTTTACAAACTTACATGCTTATACAATTGACATCTGACAGGAGAGAGTGAGAGAGAGAGGGTGGCCATGTAACTCGGCCTCTACTTGTCAAAACATGACTTAATCATTCCATTATGTATGGCAAAAAAATTAATGGTTAATGTAGAAAATAAACCTTGGATATGTAACTTTCTTTTCAGGTGGACGAGATAAGCTGCAATGTCGATTCTGTCCACAGACATTTAGTCGGAGAAGTTCACGATCATACCATGAACGTAGGCACAGGAATGACGCCCCCTACATGTGCCCCAAACCAGGCTGTAACAAACGATTCATTGCTGTGATTGATTTTAAACGCCATTTAATATTTCACACAGGTATCTATCATTGAATTCTTTAATTTATGTCAATGATATTTTAGTGTATATGGGTAGGCAGGTGGTGCAATGCTGCTGCATACTGTTAAGGTTGGGAGTCCAAACTTCACATCTTGAACAGTTATGCTTAGATACCCCAGCTTGTATTGCAAAATGGTTATAAAACAGTCCTGTAAAAATCCATAGTTTAAAACATTGCAATGAAGTCTTTAGACCATAGGTTTGTTGTTGAACCCTTTCATGTAATGTAATGTAGTAATGTAATTAGATTTGTATGGCACCTTATAGAGTAAAGTATCAAGGCGCTGTGACTAGATGTTGCACATTCATATGACTTTCACGCCCCTAAGGGTCACGTCATGTCTAAGGCGCTCATTCATCTGTCTACAGCAGGAGATTTATGGACCAATACACCGCGATAACCCCCTACTCATCTCGAAAGATGTACTGGGTTCTTTGTAGTGCACACTCGCCATTGTACACACTGGGTCTATGGTTTATAGTCCTTATTATAATATATGTGAGGTCTCGCCACAAAATGAGTTGCATCGTAAGTGTGATCAAATTGAGATAATCACCAAAATAAGTCTGAAGTTTAAAACATTTTGAGTACTATGACACTTACATTTCATTATACTTTTTCCAGTTTTCATACAGGAAAGTGTCTTTCATACAGATTTTCTGAGATTGACAATCTTTTAATTGTTTATTTTTAGATTACTTTAGGGGCAATTTTCTCAAAACTATACATTGAAACTTCAAATATTTCTTTGCATTCACTAATCCAATTAATGTCATTTAAAGTATAGATTATATGCCTACATCGTGTTCTACAATAACTCAATTTTGGATTTTCCTACCGTGAGGCTCACATACATTACTAAAACTATATTACTATGTATTAAGCCCTCTAGGACACTGGTTACATGATTACTGATTAGGCCCTACTGGACATTTGTGAGAGATTATATACAGCATGGAAGGTGATCCTTTATAACAGTTGGACTAGTATAAAATGTACTACCATATTAGGATCGCTGACAAACAAACCACCATTTCATGAGGCCCATCTCTATTAAAAAACCATAACAGACAGTATAGTTTCACTTCTCAGAAATATATTTCATTATTTTCTTTCTATTGACTTTCTATTATCATAATCACTTTAGTTTTCACATTATAATAGATATTCACCAATATCTATACATTTGTTGGTAATAGCAGTGCCTATGTACTCACAAAGCAAGTTCTGTAAGAGTAAATTATATGTGTCAGTATCTCAGTCAGTTAAAATGGTGGTAGTCATTTTATTGTGTGCTGAACCATGGGATTATTGGTACTGATTTGTATACAGTGCATAGATTTATTATTTACAGCTAGATAGTGAACTTAATACTGTAGAATTGCAGTCCCATGTAGACGCCTATTATTGATGGTCATCAGCCTTCTTCACAAACATGAAAGTTAAATAATAATAGTTGTTTTATAATTATTGTACTTTCAACATTTTATTTGGATTAAATTTACTATCATTTATTGATAAATTAGAAACTTTATGAAAGATTGGAGGTGCAATTTTGTCGTAACAACAGCGTTAAACGTAGCACAATTTGACTGGTTGGATTTCAGACATTCCCTTCAATAGTAGGCGCTTCCATGGAATAAGCCATTTCACAGTTTTAACTGCAAATGTGCGTTACCAAGGTCAAGTAATAAAACGACGCGCAGATCTTATTGAAAGGAATATAATTGGATGAAACGTTAGCGAGCATTGGATTTATGATGACATCGAACATACTGATGTCAACGCTACTGCATATGACAGAACTATGTGTTTTACGTTGTCGCCCTGTATCTAGGACAGTCGTCGGGTTAGTGTGAGTCAAGGCCACAATGCAGTACCATTAATAATGAATGTGAGGTTTAATACCACCTAACATCATAAACTCAACTACAATAATTGTAGAAAATATTGTGAAATAGACAGGGTCTCTGAATTTATGAAGATTTTGTATTTTGATGCATTTTATTGATCATAAGTGCGTGTCATCGGTATCAAAATTGAATCGAATACACATGACAGTGATCACGGCTGTGCGCATTATTTTCTATGCGCATCTCACATTCCACCTCATCCCAAATCAGAAGCTTGCTGTTAAAAGTCATTGTTCCTGTGTGCAACATGGACCCATGCACATGTTAAAAGAATGAAGGAAGTACACTCTTCAAAAGGAGTAGGGATTGTATCCTAGTGTACTGCCCAACCATCACAAGAAGGACAAAATTGGAAACAATTCATCAGACTTCAGGTTTAACTTTATCATGATCTTCAGACAGACTGGTCATTCATGCAAATGGCTACCATAAGTTACAACTTGTTCACAATGAGAAAGGAATTTTCCTTTAGACGCTAATTCTAACATTTTATATAGAAGCTTAATTTATTTACTCTTGAGATTGCTCATGAATAACTACATTTTTAAAGTGTGATAATAAATAGTTTTTGAAAAATTCTGATTGATATTTTGCTTGATTCACAGGAGCAAAGCTATATCGTTGTCGTTACTGTAGCAACTGCTTCACAAGAAGTGATTATCTTAAGAGTCACGAGAAGAAACATCACAGTCGAGGCGAGATCATGGAGGTGGCGCCCTCTTTAGAGGAAACTGTCACTATAAAGGTAGGAATTTTTGTTATGTTTTTTTGTGGATTTAACATTTATTAAAATCAAAGCATAATGCTACCATAATGCTACCATAATGCTACCATAATGCTACCATAATGCTACCATAATGCTACCATAATGCTACCATCTGGCAGCATTCCATTACATGTACATTCCCATTACAGAGTTTGAACAATTTTACCGTACATTGTCAAAGAAATATAGGGTAATTTTTAACCACCTCGTTGGCTTATCACATTACATGTTTTTTAAAGGATAGGAATATACTGTACCCTAAGCCATCAAGTGGAAACTAATCCAATTATCCAGTGTGATAATACTTGACAACACTTTCTAATGGGGATGTACACCTAATGGGATGTTTCACAGTCAGCATGAATAAATTGGGTATTAGAGACTGTCCCTGTGGAGCCCAAGATTGTCATCTATGAGTGCGCTGTGTTAGGATCTCTGCTCATTATCTGAGAATTTTGTACTAGTATCTTGCCAGCTGCAGTATGAAGCATACAAGATAAGAAGATCAAATAAATCCCATTAGAATAAACATGAATGACTATCGATGCCATTGGTGAGAATATTGACAAATGCAAGGATGATTATGAAAATAATAATTTATGATAAAAGGATAACTCATAGTAAAATAATCCTTTCAATTATGTTGACCAAATACTAATTAGAAGAAGGGATTAAGTGAATTACTACTGAATGTACTACTATATTTTACTCTTTCTTTTGTTTACTAGGTACCATGGCCTATGGAAAAGCCTGTAAAGATCCAAGGTCAGAATGTTACCGTGGTGATAGAACCTGATCCAACGCTGCTGGAGCATGCTTCATCATCAGCAGAGGCGATGGCTGCACTAGAGAATATACAAAACCAAGTAAACCAGGATATTCCTGTACAGATAGTCACCAGTAGAGGGCAGCAGATAGTGACTCCACTATCATCAACTGCGACATATGTAGAAGCCACGCAGGTGAGGATTTAAATTACTGTATATTTGTAGTTAAGATAAGATAATAAATGTACAGTCAAATTGCTTAAGTCATATCCAAAGTGACAGATGTGACTTAAAAATTGGATTTATAAAGTACTGTATTAATTAATGGAAAACAAACCAATCTAACACAAAAACTCAATTTGACTTAAAAACGATTTGACGTAAGCATTGCCACCACTAGCTTTTATTTATCATCCATTGGACATGTTTTTTTTGCATTTCAAAATAAAAAACGGGAACCACGCCCACCCAACCCTTTAAAGTGCCCCACACCCCCACCCCATTTGCTGAATCCTGGATCCATCCCTACTATTAACTTTTTTATCCTGTCAATGTTTACTAGTTTTAGTCTACAAAATGAAAGCAAAAATATTTTTGTAGTCCCCATATTAAGGTCCACTCAAAATATCAAATTCTGATCATATTTTGGATTTCAATATTTTTAGTAGTAACTAAATTATATAAAAATGGCTGATCAAAATATATTTGTGATCTTAATAAAATATAGGTATACATTCAAAATGTTTCATTTTTTGAAAACTGGTATTTTTAAGTTTAAGTATACTAAATAATTACATAGTCCCTAAAATTTCACACCAATTCAATAAAACATTCTACTTTAATGTAATCAAAATATGGAATAATTAATTAAGTAATAATTTAAAGGAAATTAAAAATCAAAATGAATTAAAATATTAATTGAAAAAATATTTATAAAAATGTAATGTATTACTGTAATCTAGAATTTTTTGAAGTGTTTTTATATTTTGATGATAGTGTATTTGTTTTATATGTTGAGGACCCCTATTGAAACAAGCTTTCGAGCTTATAGGGTTATCCTCTTGCTCTCATCTTGGTTATTTATTTCATGCTGTAGTTTTGTTATCTGTTTATTTAATGTGTATTTTGTATGTATAATTTATTTGATGGAGAGCAATAAATAAAAAAAAAACACAAAGGTACACCATGCTTTTGAGGCTTAGGGAGTGATGCTGTTAAGTCATGGGAAAGAACCTGGTGTGCTACCAGGTTCAAACCAGGGACCGCAGGATTCGATTGAATAGGATAGTATTGTTTGCATTACTTACATTTCTTTAAGTTAATTATATATATTTTTTTTAGGGTTTACATACAAGTGCAGATGAACAACCAGTGCTTCAAATAATGCAACCAGTAGACACTACACTCTTGGAGCATAACGGCAATATCCATGAACAGGATCAGGACCAAACAGCAGCAATACAGATTGCTGCGTCTGCCTCTGACGTCCTCCAGCAAGCTGCAGTGCAGGCACAAGTAGCCCTTGATAGCAACCTGGCCCAGGCTTCAGCAGAGACAACAAAGCTCTTACTACAAGCAGCCAGTGAACAAGAGGATCTTATGAGACAGGATGGTACACCCACGCAGATCACTATACAAGATAATGCAGCCATGGTCTTACAGCAGTTGGCAAATGAAAGTGCCCAGGTGATCTTGCAACAGGCTGGAGCTGATGGTACTGAAACCATGATGCCTGTGTCTATTGAACAGGCTGAAGATGGTAGCATCGTTATGATGAAGGTTGTATCGCAAGATGGCGGTGTTTCATACACACCGATTCAACAAATGGCAGCTAGCGATAGCGGTACAATAATGCTGACAAATGAAGGAATTGCACAAGGCGGTGAAATGGTCCAGATGGTTACTGAAGGTGACCTGGCACCTGGTGAACATCAGATGGTCTCAGTTGGAGAGGGTCAGTATGTAATAAATGATGGAACACTAGTGGAGCAGATTGTATCTGAAGGTCAGAACCAAATGGTTAATAACAATCAAATTGTTGGAGATGGTCAAATTATTGCAGAGGTTGCTGATAATGAGATAACGAATGCACACATTGTCACCGAAGATGAGATTTGTAAAGGTCAGATCGTTATTGGGGGTCAGGTAGTGGAAGGCCAGGTAAATGAGGAGGGTCAAATTGTCATTGATGGTGAGTTAGCCGAAGGCCAACTGATGGTTGATGGACAAATATTGAGTGAAAATAAAGAAGGTGACGTTGCGATATCTTTAGAAACGGATGTAAACAATGATGCCACACCTGAAGCTATGTGATTGCTTCACCATAATGCTCTAAGCTAATTGCGATTGGTTGGGATGTAATCGGTAATGCAAATTCAGTTGCTCCTGTTCACAATGGATCGCAGCCGTCCCAATGCATTCACACACAATTTCACTTTTCACTATTCATGCATAGTGACATTGTATCCATCAGTACTGATTGGCTCATGCTGATTTACCTCAGCCAATCAGTGTCTATGGAATCCGTTATGATTTGCTGCGAACCGATTCTGTGATAATCGGGAGTAATAAAGATTCCCACCGCACTTAATCGCAATGGGTAACAATTGCGATACATATCGATTACCATTGATGAGCATTCATACATGATTTTACTTTGCAATTGGTTGTCGCAATTGCTACAACCGATTGCAATGCAAAGAAAGCAATTTTACTTGCTTTAAATGGGCCTTGTAGTAATAATTCAACTTGAACAGCATAGTAATACAATAAGGCAAACCCAATGCTAGGGCAAAGTCTACTATATTGCACAGCTAATGTGCACAATTTTACCAGTAACATATTTCAGTTTGGAGAACATGCTTTATGTAGATGGAACTGTAAGTCTGTGATTAAGATGCATCCTGTCTAGGTTCTTTCTTTCAATCATATACTGCTACTATATTTTCAATTTTATTTGTTTAGCATTCAAAACATTTAAAATGTAAAATAGTATACAATAAATATTACATAGTACTGTATAATAAACAAATTTCCATAATTAAAAAGAAAAGATGCAAGGGCGACCTACAAAATTACCGAAGATTAATTCATTTCTGAGGAGTCCTTTGCAAATAATCTAAAATGTGTATATTTATTATTGCTGTAACATGGTGGTTAGCATGCTTGCCTACCCATCCTGAGGTCCTGGGTTCAATCGTTACCAAGTGCTAGGATTATTGCTGTAACATGGTGGCTAGCATTCTTGCCTACTCAACCTGAGGTCCTGGGTTCAATCATTACCAAGTGCTAGGATTATCATACTTTTCGCAAGCTTTAAAATGAGGGGTCAATTATCAAAATCGGACATGTATACCTGAAGTTACTGGACAAAATAAACAAAAATTTCCTTTGTATTTGTTTATATTTCCTGTTTATTGGTTATTTCTCAATAACTTCCTGTGCGACAACTTGGTGGTTATTTTCCGTGGCTAGCCTCATATAATAAAATATATGAATATAATAAATACAATACAAAATATTGTATAGTGAATAACAAATTATACAGATTTATGGATCGTTATTATTACAGTATAATATTGATTTATGCCTATGAAAATTAAGGTGGTACATCACATACACAGCTTCTTTAATCGTCAATTAAATAGGCTCTCATCATTAATAACTTTTAGGTTATTTGGAGGGAATTCTTAATATTACTCTTGTTGCGCTTTGCAGAGGTCCCAAGTTGTATAAACAGAATTCCTGGAGATTTACTCGTGGTCATCCTACCACTGTTTGTAATGTCTACACTTCCCTAGATGTGTGTACAAACACCCTTATTTATAAGCTCAAAACCTTGCCTGTTATGAAATGCTAGTTTCTAACATGAGTTGTCATTTCTAATATGTGTTAGTACTGTTCTCCTGACCATTACTGAACTTTAAAGTTGCTTACTTTCAACCAATATTTTAAAATAAAGAGGCCAATTTATGCTCTGCTTATGAAACTTTTACAAAACATGGATAATTTCCTAGAGAAAACTAAATTCCGGGAGAAAATTTGATAATTCCGGCAGCCCGGGAGATGATCCAAAATTCCTGGAGACTCCAGGACAATCCTGGAGACTTGGGAGCTCTGGCTTTGGGACCATGTCAAAGTTACTCTACTGTAGTCAATGCACTAATCTATTGCTATTAGGTCTACTTCAGTTTCTGCAGTAATCCAGTGTCATTTTGTTTACTTTCGACTTATTGGTCTCATCGACAAGGTCTCATCTTGACATGTTGTTTCAGTAATTCTCTTTCGACTATTGAACTAAAACTGATGTAACTGAATTACTGCAGTAACTGCAGCAGGATAATTTTGACATGGTTCCGAACTTAGCTTCTCTCATGAGGTAGAATGGTTTATGTAAAGATGCCTGGCTCTTTCTTAACTTTAATGTATGGTTAAATATAATGTATATGAAGCATTAAGCCCAACTGCCTATATTTGATTGTTTATTCACCAAAAGATTAACAAAGTAAAAGTAAAGTCAACATTTTTTTTTTCATTTTGTAAAATTTCTGTAAATTTTATTTTGTACATAACTTACAACTTACGCAAACCTTTGAATTTAAATAATATATTGTGATTTTGGTTGTACTGTATGTACATATTTTGTTATGAAATGTTACAATACGTGTAAATTATTAGATTTGTATAAATTGGTAAATACCATATATTTGTACATCTAGACACTGTGTATTTAGTTTAGCATTATAGTGGTCAGTTGCAAAATGTGCTAATACTAGTAAATTAAGCAGGACAACTTGTAAATGTCTCAAGTTTTGGAACACCTGTACTCAAAATTATTGGCAATTCTTTTATTACCCATTGTTGGTTTATTGTACCCAGAGATTGCTGTTAAATTTACTTGCTTAAAATAAATACTATATTACAAATTAATCATTTTCATTAGTGCAATGCTGTACTATCCATTGACAAGCAGAGTCCATGGTGATCCGCACCATTGTCAATCTATCAAATACATTTTGGAAATTGTGAGATGTCACCACAAAATGAGTCGTGTTGTAGAAAAATCCAAAATTGAGTTATAGTCATATTTGGATTGATGAGATTATAAGCTTTAAATTGGTTTTTAAATGAGCTTCATCGCTTCAGTATAGCCAGAGAAAAATCAGTTTAAAACATTGATGTATGAAAACACACTTTGGAGAAAATCGACTTTAAAGATAAACAACTGTTGACTTCCTGTATGCTTTTCCATTGATTTTGAAAAACAGCCTTTACAAATTGTAGTTCAAAAACATGTTTATTGTAAATAAACATAAACAGGAAGAATGTAATCATAAAATTTAATTACTAAACTTAACAAAACAAGAGAAATCTAATTTTTGTGAAATTATGACTTTCTGACTATTTTTGTGAATATCTCAAAATGACATGGTGTACAACACAACTCATTTTGTCACGACACCTCACAATTGTAAACCAAATTCATACGAAAATAATGTTTATTGTGACGCAATCAATGATGGTCATCAGTCGATGCTTGAATTGCTCCATATATTTATGTAAATATCACTATGATCACACTAATAGAGGTTGTAATAACATGTTCGTTTTTTTTAAATTGATGTCATGGGCTATCCTAGTCTTTCATAGGTCAGATCATCTAATGAAAATAACTAACAGCATTTTAGTTAGCCAGTTTGGGTACAACTTGACTATAGTAGTATGAGTAGTCTTGAGGTACCGATTAGTAGATACCAATTGTCTAGTAGGCCCTAACGTTAATATTGTGTATAATGGGTCTTGTTTTCTCTTTCTGCTCACCCGAGTAGTTTTCACTTCAGTATTATGACCTATATATTTTTGAGTGCTATTTTTTTTTTGGCCAAAAGGAAACTATCATAATAGTCAAATCAACATCTTCATGACAATTATCATCATCATTGGCCGTGTTTCCGCAGGAATTTCGGATTATCCGATAAAATATCATCCAATCAAATCTATCAAAGAAATACAACTGCGCAAACTCAGTGTATACCATAATGCATTATGAGTCCACTAACTTCCGGTAATTTTTTGGTGATTTCCCTTTTCCTCGCGTGGCACCCAGGCTGCCCCGTGGTGAAATCCTCGCAAAAGCAAGATCAAGGTTGACCCCGTGTCAAAGGTCAAAAATTATCGCATTTAGGTCAATTATCGGATAATTATCGGAATATTATCGGATAATTATCGGTTAATTTTATTACGTCAGAATAGGTTAAACACTTTAACTCGGATAATTTTTATCAGGATAATTTATCGGATAATTTTTCCTGCGGAAACACGGCATTATTACCATTACAGTAATGATAATTATAATAATCAGTAATTTGTTAGAGTTCTCAGAACTTTTAATATCAACACCAGTCATTTACCAAATATCTATGGAAAATACACAAGCTACCTGTCTTTGGAGTCACCAGTTACCCACTTATATTCCTGGGTGGAGAGTATCTAGATAAAAGTCTTACCCAAGAATACATCCAATCAGCTTAACTTTTTAAACGGACAACTTTGTGTTTGGGAGCCTGGAATGGTTTGTCAACAACTATTTGGTTACTAGCTTGCAAATAATTCTGTATTTTTGCTTTATCATATGCTATGGACTATCCATGCATATGTGTTGTCAAATTCTTCCTATGTGTATATTTTGTAATTTTACAGAAATTGTATTTATTATTTTACAGCATATACTGTAGTAAATCACTTTCCTGATAATTCAATGAAAATGAAACAATATTGTAAGCCAGGGTCATTGAACAATGCAAAAACTGTTATTTTGATGATAAACAACTTTGCATCTGAAATTTCCTGCTGAATAACTATAATATGTTGTATTTTTTTTTAATTATAATGAATGTTTCATTTTTGTTTAACCAGGTAACAGTTAATGTAAATGTTCCCTGGTTTAACTTGATAAAATCATTACAAATTTAAACCATATCTTGCAGTATGATTGTAAATATTCGTCTTGGTTGTCGATTAATAAGATACACAATTTTCTTTTTATCAAACCAAAATAATGTAAGGTTAAAATAACCTTGATAGTTACAGCATTCTTTCCAAGAACATCTTCAGATGAAGTTATTAAAAAGACTGACCTCTAGAGGGCCATTTTTCTTTTATTAATTATTAGGTCATGTGACATAAAGATATGCACCTCAGATCAAAAATTTCTTTTGGGAATGTCTGATTCAATGTTGGTGGTTTATGATTGAGACCAGTTTATGATGTAATTGGAGTGGGTGGTATGTACTATTTTGGTTTGAAAAAAAAAACAAAATTGTTTATCTCATAGTTTTAATTTAATTTAGCCAATTTATTGCAACACAAGCATCGTTGTTTGAATGTTTAGATTGTTTGAAGTTCAAAACAAATACTGTATATATAAAGTTTTTTCTGTTTAATTTAAAGGATTTGGTTTTGTGTACAGTGTAGATAGCGTTTTGTTTTCATATTTATACGAGGATCTGTAATTAATAATATTTGTATCCTAAAGCTAAGATACACAAGGAGTAAGATCTAATACATATAAATAAATTTTAAATTTAGTATTTAATTAAAGATTAAAATTTATTCAGTAAAATGTGTTTAAATTGAACATTGGTTCAACTTTGCCAAATTTATGATACAAGAGGCAAATTTTGGTAGAAGCTTGGATTCGCATGGTTTTGGATGTCATTGATTATGAACATGATGGATCCCAAGTTGAATTTGTCATCTAAAGGCCTGATCTGCATATTCGCTATGGTCACCCTTTATAAATGAAATCATTATAATTTGAAAATTATAACTGCTACAGACATAAATTTGGTTTCAATTTTTTTTTTAATATACCTTTCTATTTGCATTGTGGCAGTTGTAAAAAGGTCATAGGAAATAACTATTTAACCTTTGACCTATGTTTATCTCTGTAAAGTTAGGTTTCACAAACTTTCAAATTATCTCAGTTTGTTTGTACAGTATTTGTATATCAATGACTGAGGTTGGTCTGTATAGGTTTTAGATCTATTAAATTCATGCTCTAAAAGTTTCCATTCCGTAAACATTATTGATGGGACACCCATCAGCCTAGGTTGATTATCCACAATGGCTAATCCAGGATAAATTATTGTTATTGTTGGATTAAATTTAAAAAATGAACCAGTTGGTATTAAAACAAAGAAGCAGAGATTGCCTTAGTTTAACCTCGACATGACAAAAATAGTTTGATTTTGTTTTGATAATTGTGATGTTTGTTGCAAGTTTACTATTCTCTTGTGAAATTATTTCCAATAACAATGCTAATGCTGTTGATATGAGAATATCTTTGTCTACTTTGTTATTTATTTTAATAAGTTGATACACAGAGTGAGTAATGTCTAAACACAATTACAGCAAGATTCAAAGTTTAAACCTGCCAACATTTGCAATGTTAAAAGCAGTAGAATCTACTCAAAACAAGCGGAGGAAGTTATAAAGGGAGGCAAGCTTCTCCATTTAAAGATACAAAAAAAGTTGTCAACAAGTCGATCCGACAATAAGATATGGAAAGCTGCGCACAGTAGCTGTAGCTTGTCAGTGTCCCCAACTGTTTGTGTACTGCACGCCATCACTTTTATTTAGCCAACAAAACCGGGCTAGTACAGTATTCCTATTCTACAACCGCCTATACAAGGCGATTGAAGATTAGAGTGCGGCTACTGATCCAAAACTATACAAGCAAGATCAGTGATCGAATGAATCGGTTCTGTATCGTGCTTGCTTTTAAACTATTAACATCATCTGCTATGCAAATTTCAAATTTCTGCGGCTACGCCTGAGGCGAAAGTTGCTGAGTGTAGTAGCCTGATGCGTTATTTGCAATTTGCATAACTCCAGAAACAAAAAATAATATATTGTATACAGTTTTAATAGGGAAGTAAGCATTTAAAAGTGTATTTATAAGAATATTTTAATGTTAATGTATTAGCAGTTGATGATGAATTGTTTCATATCTCTTAAAGTGACACCCATACAATGCTGGTTATCAGAAATTATGTATGGAAAGAACAAAACACAATTACAAAGGTGCGTGACAAGACAACAGACAGACAGACATTTTTGAAAAGCTGTTTATAGAGACTCTTTCCACGTCTAAAAATGCAAAAAGGGTCATGTATGACATTAAAATAAGCAATTAAGATGTAATTCGAATAGAATCTAATCTAGATTTTTAATACCATTATATTTATTTTTTTTTTATTTATTTTTTTTTTTTTTAAATTAAGGTGCAATCAAAAAGTTGATTTTCTCCTCCATACTTACAAAAGACATCCAGATGGAATAGGTTTTTGTTTACATTTCATAAACCGTCTTCCACTTTGTGTGTACTCGCACTTTTCTTTCAGGGGCTGATTTAGGTGTGGGGCGCAGCCCCCTAAACCTCGCAAAGTGAAGTTGCGCCTCCCCGCCTTATATTACGTATATTACTGGACCCCATAAAACATAACCAAAAACAGGTGAAACAGGGCATTAACCTCTTTTTTTTCTGTGTCAATGGGGAACACGCTCACCTCGATCCAAAATTGTGCCCCCTCACCTCCCTTTCCAATGTGACAACACTCAAAGTAGGTCTCACGGGTAGATCAGGGAAGTAAAGGTTGCCAGTTTCAGGACTGTCATTACTTTTCTTAATTTTTTTAATCCGTTCCTGTTTCCAGTCATTTTTACAAGACCTTATCTTGAGCTCGAGAATTGATCATATTAATATAATGTTCAAGAAATCCAAAGCATTTCAAGTGAAAAAAAACGATCATTTGAATAGTAAAATGAGTGCAAAAAAAAAAAAAATCTGGATTTCCCCAAAAGTGATGCACGCGGGGGTGATAAACTAATGATTATTTTTATGGGGCCTTATTGAAAATATCCTTGTTAGAAAACCAATGCAAATACATTTTGGCCAATTTTCAGCAAATTATTTTTTTAGTTATGACAGACATTTTAATAATAATTTTAATGATGTCTTGTTTAGAGGCAAGGGAGGCAAGTAAAAATGGGTATGTTATTCAGGGGCGGATTTAATGTGGGCGGCGTACTGGCCCTGTCCACTTTTTGGAAAGTGAAATATATCAATATTATTAACAGGAAAATATTCAGGTTAGGCCTATACGTGAATAGGTACGTAGTTAAAACAACACTACAAAAATTGCCCCTTCTGAGTTGATAAAAAACATACCATGCTGAACCGCAGTAGTATCGTAAATTCAATTTGAAGCACATTGGTTTGGTAAAGAGCGAATTGTTGCAAGTCACCCGGTTGTTATAATAACTACACAAAAAGATTCATTTATAACCATGGAATTCTTCTCTAAACCTGATTGGTATGGAGTTGAAGAATCAACAGGAGTAAGTACTATAATATCTTATTTTATCTATCTAACTATTTTTATTTTATGTTAGCTAGGCCTAACCAGCCAATCTAGGCTAGGCTTCCCACTGACTTTTTGCAGCAGCAGCACCACTGAATCATGAATTGTGACCGGTTGACGCATTGAGAACTGGTGCTAGATATTTGGCCTAGCCTAGGTTGTCGTGAACGTACTCGATAGCCTAGGCTACTTCTGCTACTACTAGGCCAAGCCCGCAAAGTCATTGAAGTGAATTCGTGCCTAGCTGGAATGGCCGAGATAACACTGTCAAGGTAAGCCTTTGAACCACTCACCTATGAGGCTAACTGCTCCCGCATGAGGCACA
>JAOTQE010064809.1:0-17944 GCA_025631205.1 Nesometra sesokonis
GTGGCGTCCACTATCATTACAGAAATTTCATGCAAAAAATGGCCAGCGCGCTATCTTTACATTATAAGATCTTTGATTTATATCTTAAGAGGGGTGGTTGGAGATTCAATGTGAGTAAATTAATTTTTTTACGTCTACTGGGACATCCGATGTGGGCATGACGGCGATTATAAATTTGATGAGCAAATAAAAAAAACCCCTTATATTCACTCTTTGATAGATGCGGGGGTTGTGTATTGAGTTCGTTGTAGTACTTGTCCTAAAATTTAATTTTTCTTCCAGTCAAAGAGGGGGAGGGGGGTCCGGACCCCGTTACACCCCCCCCCCCTCCCACTGGATCCGCCACTTCATATATATTGCATAGTGCAAATGCAAATGCATAATTTATATGGTTACGTATCACCACCAAACCTCGGGAGGACCTAGATACGGTTGGTGTTAACATTCTCTAAAAATTTGAGCTAAATTGGTCCAATAGTTTTTGAGATATCAATGCAGACAGACGGAGTTGCAATATCTTCTCCCCACTACAGTGGGGCGAGAAATGAAGCATCTCGGTTCAGATCGATGTGTTTTTTCCCGTTCAAAATTATAAAACGCGTTAAATTGCTAAACTACTACTGTTATTTCCAAAAGGTTATCGCTAAATCTAAATCTTCGGTTTGAATTTCCAAACGTCGCCTCTCTTCCTTTTCAGTATTGAGGGTTCCGTGGTCGACTTCACTGAAACCAAAGATAGTATAGTAGGGAAGATATCACACTTCGCTTAAAGGCCAGGTTCACCCAAAAAATTACTATTCATTATATGTTTTAGTTAATCATAAAAAGTTTATTCAGCCCTACTTGGTAATTTTTATGATTTTTCCCCTTGAGTCTCGATGTATTAACAAAAATATAATAAAAATAAACGCTAGATTTCATCCCTATTCCTTTACACACAAAATAGCAAAGTGGGTAATTTTTTTATTATCAAATAAAAATGGCTGCTTTACACTATATATAAAATCATCAGAAATGAACAATTTTGGTTAAAACACACAAGAATATTATTTTTCTAAATTCTATATATTTTTAGACTACTGTTGATTTTTCACAATTTATTTAAAATACCCCTTTTTCAGACAATTTGTGTAAAAGAATAGGGATTCTATCTTGTAATTTGAACTATCCCCCACTTAGCAATTTTCGTCTATTTCACCAATAATTATGATACGTAAAATGAATCGTAAAATTTCAGAAACAGGGCTGAATATACTTTTCATAATAAACTAAATCATAAATAGGAAGATATTTTTTTTGGGTGAACCTGCCCTTTAAAAATTAGAGACACGCTCGAGTTAGCGCTTCTTACGTCCATAGGTAAAAAGCTTTTTTCGTGCAGGGTAATGGTAAGATAAAGTGTTCGCCCATAACTTGTGCAATTAACCTCCCAAAACACCAAACTACTCATTTTTTTTCGTTTTCCCAAAGATAAAGGTAATTAGAAGGTATATTCTATTTCCCAAAAACCTCATTGAGACAAATAGTACGATAGAGGCCTAGACCAACCATCCCGCCTTCTTCCCACCTTTTCTCTTCTAATAATGACTAATTAAATATTAAACAGGGGAGTATCCAGGAATTATTTCCCACACTTAGTGGCTTTTTGTGATGCCAGGGCGGATTTAAGGGGCGGATTCGACCGGCTTTCCCCACCCCACTTTCGGAAAGTAAAATATCAATATTATTAACATTGTAAATAAAACGAAAATATTCAGCAATCATAAGACAAAAAGTGATCCCTTTACATGCCCACCTCCCTTGCGAAGCTCACAAGTTGGAAATCCAGAAGTCCTGGATGATTTTGTCGGCCAGCGTAACTGTTTGTTTTGGGGTATTCTGGTGATCTAAAAGTGAACAACAATTCTTTGGTTATTACAAATCAAGGTGCTTACTAGTATAATCGTTACAATAATTGGCAAAAGAAAATTCCAAATAAACTATATATTTTTTGTTTATTGTTAATTTATCAAAGTCTTGGAGATAATCATGGAAAATTCAAATTTCTATAGAGAATGTGTATTTCCTGAAGCAGCCCGGGAGATGATGTAAAATTCCTGGAGACGTCCATGCAAATCCTGGAGACTTGGGAGCCCTGCTCCCGAGGCCATTTCCGGTCATCTAATAATAGCCAAATTTCCTGGAAGAGCTGCCCCACCAAAAAACAAAAAAAAAATCAGTGACTTCTACCGACCGCCTTCACCCATTTTTCCCAGTCTGCGTTTGCCCCTGGGTTCTTTTTTCTAGGCTTAATTTAATCCCCAAGTGGGGCCCCATTTCATTCTGAAGGTGGGTGCTCAAAGGCCCCGATCTTCACATTTATATACTAACACCCTGGATACGCCACTTCTTAAGAAATAACCCTCGGGATTAGGATGTGTAATAAGCCAGATCGTCATCATCATCATCATCATCATCATAGCACTTTAATTAAAACATAAAGTACCGTTTTTTATGGAAAATGTTGTACTTTTGGCCGTTTTACCGGTATTCTTGTCTAATATATTTTACAGTATTTTACTAAATTGTACTGTACGGGGATGGGGAGGGTGGGGACCGCAAATAGTATCAGTGGAGGGTCTGGATGCGCCCTTCCCCTAAATCCGCCGTCACCGTCGGTATTTCCAAAATTATTCCTCTAATAAATAATTAAATGACACTCTAAAGAGACGCGTAATTGTTTTTACTCTAATGCAAAACAATTTTGTTTTTTGTAAATAAATTAAAATTTTCACTTAGCAAGTTGCATCTAAAAAGCGGAAGGTATAATTAAAAGTAAAGATGTTTTTAAAATTTCAATGCTATAAATAACGTTTACAAATACAGTGAATTTTAAACCCAAAAAATGTATTCATTAATTGGAGGTTAGAGTATTTTTTTTTTCATTTTGAATTATTTATGTCGGAATTCAAAATCCAACTTTTCTGTGTCTGTGGGATAAACACTGGGTATAAAATGCCTTGTCTGCATAATAAAAAACCCTAACTTTAATTGGAACAACATTTTTCCTATAGCTAAAATCTAAAAACATAGCCTACCACATTATCATAGCAATGTTTGAAAGATTTGACGGTTTTCTAAATCTGAAATTACATTTATAATATATAATTTGCTATGTCTCTGTCGTATATTTTTTTTAATATAATTTCCTGTACTAAAAGATAGCGACAAACTTTGCGTTTACGTGACTCGACGTGCGAGACGCACTTTAAAAATCAGCAATACCGTGGCGACCAGTTGAAACCACCAAGGCAGGCTCTCTGGAGCATTACATTTTGATGGACTCACTGTTTTTTAGCATGTAAAATAACGCAAATTTTTCCAGCATTCGGACCCCGACCGGGGGCCTCGGCGGCCCAGTGGCTCCCCAACCTAGTTCTTAGCTTCGCTCGCAAGTCTTCCTCCCCTGTCCATCCTGGCCGGCTGTGTCCCAGTTTCATCTCTGTTTAAGACACTATAGGCGTTCCATACAGCCTGTTACGGTTGAGTGCACAACCATTGACCTAGGTCATTTCAAAATGTAAAGTATATTATTTACTTGTGTTTCCTTATAGTAAATCTTGAAACTACAGTAATTAAATTTAGGTTTGCTTTAGTTTAGACTTTCAGTGAATTAATGTTTAACTAGGCCAATAAGTTACACATTATTATTTGTTTATGGTTTGGCAATATTTCCCATCATACAACGGGGCGCGAAGCGTCATTTTTTTCTTGTCACGTGATCATTAAGCCTTTCTTTTCTCTCTTCATCTTTGCAAAAAGCACGCTTGGAAGGAAGAGGTTTATATTTATTTGTTTTATTGTCACTATTAAAGGTTTAAATATTAATTTTGTTAATTTGGTAGGATATGCAGTATCTGGTGAAGATAAATTTATTAGGAAAACAAATTTATAACTGTGTATTTTAGTGATATTTTACTGTTGCTCACCTGGCTTTGTTTGACTTGACGTGCGATCATGACGAATCATGACGAGGCCCGGGTCGGGGCCTATATGGTGAGGCGAGGCAGGGTAGAGTTAGCAAGCGTCCATCCTAGGCCCTATGGACGTGTAGGCGCAGTGTAGGCCTAGGCCCTAGGTGGTGTTTGTGTGATGGTTAACATATATCGGCCGCCGACAATGAAACCAAAACGCTAATTCAGGCAAATCCCAAATCTATATCGAACGCTTCGATTTCAACTCAATTTATTTTATCTTGTGTCAATCATTTTCTTAAGTTCGTTTTTAATGATTAATATAATGTTAATAATGTAATCATGTTGTTAAATGAATGGCTGCCTGCCTTACTAGCGAGGCTAATACTTTAAAATACGATCATAAACCTGCCTAAGGCCTAGTACTAGCCTGGCCTTTTAAGGATAGTTTCTTGCTCAGAATTATTAAAATCATTGATAAAAGTACAAATTCAATTCAACAATCATGTGGCCTTCGAATTTAACTAATTTAAATTCATATGATAAGTATCCGTACATTTACCAACAATCTACATGATATTGGTTCGAAATTGAGTAAGGCACCAAGTTGAGTATGGCATTTCACACAAATTGTCGCCGGTCAATTGAGTTGGCGGCCGCCAACATTACCGGCCGCTGACAATTTGTATGGAATGCCATCTTCTACTTGTTCAGTTTCAAGCCAATATCATGTGGATTGTTGGTAAATGTACGGATATTTATCATATGAATTTTAATAATTTCAATTTGGAAACCAAATGATTGTTGAATTTTACTTTATCAATGATTTTAATAATTCTGAGCAAAGACACTAGCTTGGAAGGGCCTAGGCTTATGTTCCTATTTTATATTTCTATGTTCATAGATTCATTTAACAACATGATTACATTCTTATTAACAATATTCATCATTAAAAACAAACTCAGAAAATGAATTATTATGGATAAAAGCAAATAAATAGTTGAAATCGAACAGCTCTACCAGCATTCCATAGTTTTAGGGGTTCATTGGCGGTGGCCGATTACGTCGGCGGCCGAAAGCGATCTAATGAGCTTTGCTTCATTTGGTAATTTCGGCTAGGCTAGTGCCTAGTTACTCAATTGCAAAATTATTAGTATAATCTCTATAGTAATTATTTATTTTATCTTTATTCTACAGAAAAAATGCCATCAGAAGCAAGACTTTACATCGGGGATTTAAATCCCAGCGCAACAAAATCGGATGTTGAGCGAGAGTTTGGGAAGTATGGCCACCTACGAGATATTTGGCTCGCACGCAATCCTCCTGGTTTCGCATTTATCGAGTTTGAGGACTCCAGAGATGCTGATGAAGCATTAAGAAATCTAGATGGAAATTTAGTTCTTGGAACGCGCATCAAAGTAGAGCGATCCAGAGGACGCAGTCGTGGAGGACGAGGTGGTGGAGGAAGAGGAGGACGCGGCGGAGGTTTCGGGGGACGTGGAAGAGATCGTGATGGTCGCGGTGGTGGCCGAGGAAGGCCATCGTACGGTGACTATGGAGGCAATTATCGTCGAAATTATGACGACGCAAGATCATCACGCTATGGAGATTCATATTCAAACTTCGATTCGCGAGGGCCACCAAGTTATCGCAGTCGTTCGCCACAAAGACGAAGGTATTATAAGCTAAATATAAGCCAGTGTGTATTCTGGCCTCAGGTCTGAGGAAAGCGGTAAATAGTAGCGAAGTGTCAGTTAAGATATTCGCTAATTGAGTTGCTATCAATGTTAACGCTCGTATAGTAGAGGTTGTCGAAAGTATTATGATCTACATGTCATTTCCCTTCCCAGTTGAATTATATCCTTTAACCAAACCCATTTTATTTCAGCGTGATGCAACGATATACATGCTCACAGATGCGTACAGTATATAATTTTCTGTTTACAGCTTGAATATTCAACCAGCTTGATCGTTGATAAGAGTGGTAACATGCTAGCTGATTATCTGGTACAAAATTAACTACTTTTATTAAGCTAAGTAAAGTGTATTAGAGGTGGTTATCGTTTACGATCGCTCTTCCAGTGTATTCAAGCGAATACAATAAAGCCTGCCAGTGGTTAGTGCGAGGAAAGCGGTCAACAATAGCGAAGTATCGATAAAAGATAATTGCCTTGTTAAATTGTTATCACAAATGTAATTTACAGATTACTGGTTAATTCCCTTTCCCTAATAATAGACCGATCCAGGCCTCTATGCGCAGTTCATTCCCGTCCTTTGTTCTATCTTCACGCGACCGATAAAGGTCATATTCGACGAAAAACGCTCAACCGAGGCCTTTGAGGTTATGTACAGGTAGTGGCCATTAGCCAATTGTGTAATTGCTATGCAGAGTCTGGACTGGATCGGTCTATTTACTTGTACTATAATAAAAATATTCTATTTCAGTGAAAACGATAGAGGAATGACGCGGATGTCTACAATCAACGCATTTAATGGTATATGTCTTTCAATTACAGCTTCGAAATAAAGCATCGCATGATTTTCTGGAGTTGAGCCAACGTTTCACCGTCTGCATTTTTTCCAATTTTATTCAACTGAAAGTTATGTGGAAAGCAAATATTTTAGCCATACTTTTCTAAATTAGTAACATGCTGAGATAGATGACACTAATTCTCAATGGTCGTACTTTGTACCATCCAACGTGACATGTATGCGAAGAGCGTATTGAATACACTTGACAGAATATCTATCCTAGGGTTTATGATAGAAATTAATAAGTAATATTATATTATCTTTTTGATTACCCTTATTTTTAAATACTTCACTTCATTTTGAAGATCTATATTTTAATGAGTGACTAAGATTGTTGCATAATTCGGCTTTTAAATTCTGCCTACTTCAAAACAAAAGCTATGTCGAACAACCTACAGCATGATAACGACTTTTTACAATTCTAGGTTTTTTTCGCAAGTATTCTAAATTGTATGGAGTATTGGGTACATTCCCCGTTAAACAAATTGTATCTAGTGGTTTCCCTGACGCAACAATTAATATAATTTACAATTCTGGTTTTCTTGTTTGTTACAGTATATAAGATCAGGTTTTATTGTATCGTTATATTCGGCAATGACCTGCTCGCATGAAACTCGGTTAAACGACTAAAAAGCTAAAATTGAAAATTGCATCAAAGATTTCATTCAGCAAGCATGTAAAGACAAATTGGTAGTGTGTATGTACACTTCAACACCCGAGCACTAAAATTTTGTTACATTTAGTCTTCTCGCTATGGTATGCTCAATCATTGATTTTTTTCATCACACAAAAAATTTCGTCTTAATGGAAGAAGCATGGTAGTTGCAAATTAAAGACGCGCTATGCATATAAATTTCATGTAAACAACGCACTCGTGGTCATCTCGCTCTGCTAAGTGATTGATTCTGCTCGCATTTAAAATCACAGTTTACCACTGGCAAAATTCGCTACATTTGTCTTCTCGCTTCACTAGGCTTTAATAATAATATATTTTTGGTGACTTCATCACGCTATTAAATTTTACCCCAATGAAAGACTTCATTAGTATGATACAATGCAAACTAAAAGCTGAGCTCTTATTCGTCTGGCATTTAAATTTCAGCCAAATACTACGTTGAGTCTTCTCGCTAGTAGGCGTCAATATCTCGTTTCTTTAACTACGCAGTTAAATTATATCCTTAAAATTAAGACACCATTAGTAACCTTAGAATACATATCGCATATAAATTTCAGTTAAAGCCAAACTTTTAAGCGATCTTTTTAGGGCTAATCGCATAGACAAGCATGTTTTACCAGGTTGGAAGTTCTCTGTACAGTAACTTGTTCTCCTTAACGCGTTTGCCATGAAAATATAAATTTAGCTTTTTACACGCATGCTCAAACACACACGCACAAAACAAAAAGTATATCGCATGGGAAGTCGTATATAATTAGTAAACGCTATAATCTTTATTCGGCTCATTTTGCTCACTTTCATCGCCTAAATTAATTTAGCACAAAATTAATGACCAGTCATCGTTCTTAAAATTTGTTTCTATTCTACACGCATGTACAACTTTAATTTTACTACATTGGAAGTCGTATTTAAGTTGTAAACGCAATACTCGTCAAACACCCTACTTGGCACGATTCCTTGTTTATCGAACATCAAAATGTTAGCGGTTAGCTTTTAAATCAACTCTCTGTGGATTCTTTCACTTCAGTTGCAAAAAATTGGTAAATGTTTGATTTTGTTTTTGAGAATAGTTAACAAATTTGTTTTTATTTCAGGCGATACTCCTGAACTGTGTACACACAATACTAATTTCAAAGTTACTAGTTTTCTAAATTTCCAAAGAAATTTCCATTAGAAATATACCTTAATAATTATTAAGTTAATAATTATTATTAATTAATATAGTCAAACTTGCCTAGGCTAAATCCCAAGTGGCATTGAAAAAACAAATTTGACTTAGAGATTGAAATTGAAATCGGCATGAAAAATACAAAAAAAATACATTTTTGCAAAGTTGTCTTAGGCTAGTTTGACTGTATGCTGTTGAGAAGAACCTTCGCATTTGCGCAATTTTTGTAAAATATCTCAATTACATGTATTCGGAAAAGTGCATCTATGAGTACCCATAATTGGGTGCAGACCTGTAATTTTGGTTTTCTAGAGGAAGACCATTTTGATTTTGAAGATTACAACAAGCAATTGGGGTATCACATGCCGTTTTATACAAATTGTATTATTTTGTACTGTACTAAGAATAAAGGGCACAGAAGCCAAAGCGGCTTTACTAATTTTAGTAAATTGTAAATAAGTCAAATTTGGTGAATTCGCTATATGGTGCGCCACCTATCGGTTGCAGTCGACGGACCAAAATCCGTAATGCCGGATGGGAAAACGTCGACATCGATGAAATTTTGAGCTAGCGGGCATGCAACTCGCCACCTTCGAGCTGCCTAGCCTGCATATTGTGCGTAGATAATTTGTGAATTCTTCTCTGTATTTACCGTCTAAGACTACGGTAAACAAGTATTTTTTTCAGTTCAACAACCTGCATTTGCCATTGTTTAGGGGTCTGCCATTTTTGTAATCATCGGTAAGCCAGTGCTTGACTGCAATGCACAACAACCACGATGTCAATCCCGAAGTTGGAAATCGGCATGTCTGATTTGTGGCGCACACTGTATTGTGAATTCACCAAATTAAGAGAGCACCAGGTGCAAAAAAAGTCTCCTTGGTGCCTTTGTTTTATCGCAGTGTTGTTTTATTAGAGCCATGCCAGTGTACTGTATTCTTTTTTATAATAAGCCTATACAAATGAGGCATGTCATGGCAAAACCACCAAGTTGTGGGAAAATAAGAGTTAATGTTAAAATCATTACGCCTTTCGCAAGCTTTAAACCGAGGGGCAAGTTATCAAAATTGAACAAAGTAAACACAAATTTCCTTTGTATTTCTTTATATTTCTGGATGTTTTTTGCTTATTTCTCAATACCTTCCTTTGCAACAACTTGGTGGTTTTGCCATGCCTTGCCTCAAATGTTTATATATCCCCAGTACAGCATTTTGATAAATTGACTTGGTTATGAAATCTTTACTTCGTAGGCTAATGTTATATTTTCAACTTTTTTATTTCTTCACATTTAAATTTTGGGATACTGTACCTTGTATTCTTTGTGATTTAATTATATTTAGCCAAAAAAAAAACCGGAATTATAATTAAAAAAAACAACCCGGATTTTCAGAATTTTGGGTTAGTCTGGCTTGAGCAGTTTTTTTTTATGCCTAATATGTACTGTATTTAAGTTTTTTTATATCGTACATACAGTATACATTAGGCCTAAACCAAATTGTAACACAAGCACAGATTTTTTAACAATTTCAGTCGATTGCGAATGGTTTTTTCTTACCGTTACTATATTTTCTATAATTTGAGGTTTTCCGGTTTCTATACATGCGATCAGTTTCAGTTAAGCTTAATGTATTTTTTACAGTTTCTGGGATAATTTTATGTACTTAACCAAAAAAAGTAAATCTGGTTAAGTATTTTGAGTCTTTAGCAACATACTTAACGGGGAACTCCAGGATTAAATTTCATGGATAGACATATAGAACAATTAGTTGTTACATTACTGATAAACTGTCAAAACATTAGGACAATGAGATGAGGGAAAACACTTCCAAAGTGGGTCTTAAATCAGAAAGTGGTATCTACCACTCTTTTTACATAAGGCCATGAGAATGAAAGTTTTAGATTTGCGTCCACCGCCAGCACGTTTAAAAAGCAACCGCCGAAAAATTTTCATTATTTACAAAATCATTATTTGCACAAAAACCTATACAAATTCTAGATATTTTTTACCGATCAAAAACAAACTCCGCATAATACTATGTAAATACTACCATACAATATTCGGGAATTGCGTATCATTGTCTTCGGTCTCAATTTGGTCATACAGGGGTCATAGGTTACATAGCGCCCTCTATACTTGAGTATCGGAATCGAAGTTCGCTAGCAGTTTCTTGTAAACATACGGTTTATAAAAATAATGAATAATAAAAAAAATGCCTCATGTGTTTTCCAAATTGTTCGGACGCAAAACTATCATTCTCATGGCCTAATGTTAAAGTATAGGACAATTACAAAATTTTGAAATGGTTGTGTTAACAACCATTTAAAAATTCACATTACAAAGTATGTGTTCTTAAGTGAATTTGATCTTTTTATTTATGTAAGCTATAGTTGTATGTGATTACGGTTTTCAATCAAGCCTTTCAAAATCTGTAATTTTTCTCTGCTTTTACACTGTAATTTGAGTAGTATACCCACTTTTGATTTGGTACTTGTTTTGTGACATTATCTTGTTGAAACGTTGTGAAATTTATGTATTCAGTCACAACTAATTGTTCTATAGATTAATCCAAACAATTTTAATTCCAGAGTTGCTCTTTAAATCAAATGAGTTAACTCTCCTTCACCTGTATGTTCAAATTTTACAGTACTGTACTGTACCCATGAAAATGTGAGCTCGGTGCTTTCAAAACCAAAATATCAAAAAATTTAAATTTCCAAATTATGGTTGGTTTGTAGGAAAGTGGACAGTTTCGCCTGAGAGGCCTCAGATTTGTTGTGTACAATTTTACACATTTCCTCATAATATTGGGCTTTTCCTGGTAATGCATGCAGTGATATACAATACCAGAATTATTCTGTATTTCTTTTTAAAATATAGGTAGTTGTACTGTTATATTTTTTGTTCATTGATATTTCAGATCACCGCCACCTCCACCAAGAGGAAGGGATTACGGGGGCCGAGAATATCCCAGAGAATACCCAAGAGAGTACGGTGGAAGAGAGTATGGCCCACCTCCATCGTAAGTTTTAATGATTTTCTAACCCTAAAAAATGTACCATGTATGACAGGCCTTGATATGTTTATGTGGAAAAAAAATAATTAGGCATTTATATTGCGCCAATTCAAATTGAATCATGAAGGGCGCAAAGTGGAGTAGATGTTGCAAATTCAATAACTTGCTACTCCCCTAAGGGTCATGTCCTTTCCAGCTACTATATTGGCGCACATCCTTCTGTCCCCGACATGGATCATGTATGGACCAGTACACCGGATTAAACCCCTACTCTTCTTGAAAGATGTACTGGGTTCTTTATAGTTCACATGAGCCGTTTGTGTACACTGGGCCTACGGTTTATAATCCTTATCCAAGATATGTTCCACCCCCAGAACCATGGTGCGAGCCAGCCTCGAGCATGTGCTGTTGTTTATGCATCGTTCACGGTTCCCCTGCCTTAACTGCTTGGCCATGCATCTTGCACAGCTGTGGGGCACAGCCCTCGTTTTCATACACAAATTTTGATGATTTTACTAAACTAATATATAGTATTGAATGCCCTTGAGGGATACCGAAATTATGAGCGGTGGCAAAATAATGCATGCGTCAAAGATGAGTTCAATATTTTGCAAGAGTGGTTACAATATTTTTTAGTATCTCCTGAAAACGGGCATTCAATATTATATTATATAATAAAGATTGATAGTTACTTGCAAGTTCAGATTTGTGGGGGCGTAGCCTAGGTTATGTCTTCAAAACAAATACATGTCCTTCTAATGCAAATTTTGATTTGAGTATTACGTCTATATTGTTTGTTTGGATATTACTTACACGTGGTTCAATACTACATAATATTGAACTGCCTAAACCAGCACAATTGAATAATATATAATATTCAACTCGTCTTCAACTAGTTCAATATTTTGCCACAGCTCGAACAATATTTTTCAGTATCCCCATCAAAGGACATTCAATATTATGTAATTGACCAGTTACTGTAAAACAGCATACAGTAGAACCTCAATTTTACATACTGCACGGGTCCAGAAGGGGTATGTTCTTTTATTAAGGTTTACTCATAGTTACTGTCCCATTTACATAATAATTCTAATTTAAATGATATTTTTAATACATTAAACCTATTATTAATTTTAACACACTTTTTCCAGTAGATACAGTTAAACTTTTATGCTAAATTCATATTGTACCATTTTTAATGAATCTATGGGTATGTAAAATTGAAGGTATGTAAAATCGAGGTTCTACTGTAATTGAATGATAATACAGAATGTATGGTATGCCTTAGTATGTAAAAGGTCCGTCCACTAATCAACTCCCAGGTAAGAAAGTATAATGCATATTCCAAGTAATGAGATACATGCCATCGTTACAGGATTTAATATTCCCACAAATTATGTAATCATTCCTGATACCAGAATATTTAATCCTGTCACGATAAAGTGTATCTCATTGCTTGGAGCATGCATTATACTTTCATGCCATAGTATGTACATACAGAAATGTGCTTTGTTTGGGCCATATCCATTGCAGCTATGGCCATTATTTGTATATTCCATCTCCATACACAATCTCCTTGCATACCTTCTAGGAATTAGTATAATTTAAGCCCAAGTATTGATTTTATCTCATTCAGCTGTAGTTGAGAAAATAATTATTCAATTTTTTTTTTTTTACAGATCTCGATATGACAGAGCAGCCCCATCATACGACAGAGGATATGATAGAGGTGGCTATGAACGTCAGGCTTATGAAAGGCCCGCATATGATAGACCACCAGTTCGACGTTAAACTCAAAACTGGCGCTTTTTCTTTGAAGAGGAAAACAAACCATTGTTAATATTTTAGGCTGTATAAAGTTTGCTACATCATAACATAATCTTAAAAATTCAGTCCTTTACATATACCAGTACAGTTGAACCTCCCATAAGCGGACACCCTCAGGTCCGGAAAATCCAGAGGTTAGGTGTATTTGTTAAAAAAGTATGAGCCTTTCAAATGGCCAATTACGGGATGTAAATTATCGTTCAAAAAATTCCAAATTGTTAAGTCCAAAAAATTCAGGTGGTCTGCTTAGATACCAAGACATACCAAATTCACTGATAAGATAAGAACAAATAGACGAGCTTTTTAAATTCTTGTCCACTATGGGAGGTATCCGCACGGGAGATGCAACTGTACTCCAATTTTAATTTTTAAAAAAACAATTATGTAAATTATAGATTTTTTTAAATACGTAACAAAGATGGTGAATTTATTTGATAAAATGGCCAACTCTCCCAAATCCGAAAACTCTAAAAGCCAAATTTCACTAAACCGGAATTATTTTGTTATTTGATAAATCATCACGATAAAATATATCTACAGAAATTGGGATTTAACATGCATAAAGGAAATTATAAATTTAAGTAAATTATCGGATTGTTATCCGATATCCGACTTAAACATTGATCCTGTTGTTGCGGCTATTGCGATGGCATGTGATAAAAGATGAAAATTCCCAAGAAAGTCTCTAGAGGTCCGCGGCCTTAGAAGAGAAAAAAAAGGGTTACAAGTTTTTATTCCATCTGAAAGGATGGTAGTTTATCGAATAATCCGAAGTACTTGCAGAAACACAGCCTTAAGCTCATGTTATTTAGAAGCATAGTAAACTTGGTTCTTTATAATACTTTGTCTAGTTTTGTGTTGACCACTGTTTTTTGTGAATGTCGGTAAAGAATTTGTTAGAAAATTCGAAATAAAGGTCTGGAATGAGATAAATTTGGGGAGAGTTGGCCAAAATTGAATGTACTGACTAGCCATGGTAGGCTTTGTATTGAACATGGAATAACATCGTTTTGTGGTGTGGGATTGTACCAGGGTAGAATATTTGAAGTCGGCTTATACATGAGTTAGCACAGTACTTGGCAGTATTATGTTTTATTTCCCTATAAAATATTAAGTGATTGATACCATTACTTGTTTTCAACTAAATATCCGAGGTCTCATCACAAAATCTGTCATTGGCGATGCGCATCGATTTAAAATAATTTGATTAATATACCCAAATAGTACTAATAGTAAGTCAAATTTGGAGTACTTTTGTTTCAATTGTACACATAACTGTATAAAGTATATGCAATTCATTAAGACATTGAAAGGTCAGTTTTAATACAAGCACAGTATCCTTTTTGAGACCTTTACTGACCCCCCCCCCCCCTATCTTGGAGAAATTGTAGGTTTTGTAGGTATTGTCAAGGACCAGTCAGGCCCAAAATATACCAACCACCATAAAAAACCACACCAAATTCATCAAATACCTTTTATTTTTGTCAAATTGAAAACAGGAACATGCCTACCCTGAACTTTATACCTATCTGTCAGGAGACCCTCACTCTCAGGGTATTGCCCTGCTGTCGGGAAGTCCTGGCGCTGTTTCCATAATATACAGTATATTTTTGGGTCTACTTATCCTAGGAATAACATTTGAAACTTACATTACAGCTTGTTATTATTATCGGAATGTACAGTACCTTAATTTTCAACCGATGAAGCTTTGTGTTGAGACCTCGAGTCTACATTACCCAATTTTCTATATATTACAGTTTAAATTCAAAACATTTTACTTTGATCATTCACTTGCTTGTTATTTTTGTGTGTAAAGGTAATTTAAAATCTGATTGTAGACCACATTTTTCAATGTTCGCCTTGTAATAAAGTAACTTTTTTGTGAATTTGTTATAAAAATGATTGTGTTTTGGTTTATTAGTAGCTTATTTAGTAGTATACCTGATACTGTCGATAGTTGCCCTCATGGACCTGTATGTGCTGAAAAATTCAACGGTTTGGGAGTACTGTATAAAGAATTAACGATGTAATGTAATTAAGAATTTGTGTAGGGTCTGTGTCAATCTCCCACACGGCATCAGCCAAACCCCAGTTGATTAGTGCAGAAAGCAGTCTTGGCAAGCATCGGCAACTGCAGGTATCACAGAGTGCAACAAGTTTATCCAAGATACATTAAGGTGTAAAATTCTGTTGTTTTTCCCCAATCTGCTTGGCTGTTACGGCACCGCACTTGTTGTTATGAAAAGGGATACCCAAGACCTACTCCCCAATTACCGGCAATTGTCCATGATCTATTAAACCCCTCGGGTGCAAAGAGTGGCTTAACTGTACTCTGCCAAAAATGGTCTTAAGCATGGACCAAATGAAGTCTAGTTCAACCATAGAGGAAATAGCCATCATGGTTTAACTCTGGTTTACCACCAAATATCTAGTACCTTGACACTTGTACAATGCACGAAACTGTCTCCGCCACAATGCTTCCGGAGCTGGTACTGTGCATTTCCCAGGTTCCGTTCTTGCAAGCAAAAGAACGACATTTTCCTCAAAGTCAACACCTTTGACAGTGGCAGATTTAAGGGAGGCCGGGCCGGTCCCCTTTTTGAGAGCAAAATATCAATATTATTAAGCGTCTATAAAACGAAAATATTCAGCAAGAATTGATCCCTAAGTTGCCCCTGAGGCCATTTCTGGACATCTAAAGACCAAAATTTCTCTGGGGAGCATGTCCCTGGACCCCCTAAAATTTCAACTCTCTAACGGGTCCCCTTCAGCCCCTTT
Source organism: Nesometra sesokonis (assembly GCA_025631205.1). Classification (NCBI taxonomy): domain Eukaryota; kingdom Metazoa; phylum Echinodermata; class Crinoidea; order Comatulida; family Antedonidae; genus Nesometra; species Nesometra sesokonis. The sequence continues at coordinate 15,949 of JAOTQE010064809.1, forward strand.
TCCAAAAGTCTGCATCTTTCCCTGTTTGTGACTCATTTTTGCCATAATGTGCTCTGTATTGACTCGTGCATGAGAACAACTGTTTACAGGATCTGTGAGTTTCGTGAGAATATGAATGCTTGAGAGGCCCAAAGAAACCTTCCCAATCTGCGAGACTGGCACAGTATGTGCCCGCGTATGGTTAGCCATTGGGGCCATAGTGAAAACACAGTAAATACCATGATAGCACCGTTGACTAATAACAGGTGGCGTAATGCAAACAGTCGCAGGCTTTGGATAACTCCAGCAGGGCCATAATGTTGACAGTGGCGTATTTAGGGGTTGCTGAGGTGCTTGAGTACCCCCCTTTGGATGCAAAAGAACTGTAAAATAAGGAAAGAAATTTGAAAATCTGGACCTTGAGCACCCCCTTCAGAGGAGGGCTAAAATCTGAGGAGAAACTCCTAAAAAACCAGAAATTGGGCTAAAAATAGGGGTAAAAAGCTTTTTTTTCTTAGAATTTAACCCAGGTTGTGCACAACCCCACGCCTCCTCGCCAAATCCTGGATACGCCCCTGGTTTACGCCGTTAATTATCGCAATAAAATGACATAAGCACAATAAAAACGCCGTGAACAATAGTGGAGACTGTTGGGTAATTTCGTAGGAATTTTGTGCTAAAAGTGATTCTTTGCATATTCAGGACCATTTGCTGTGAAGATGTCAAATACGTGGTGTCTGGCTATTTTTTGTCAAAAAGTTCCATTAGAGTGAATACAAACATTGATATGAGAAGTTTGAGACCAAATTCGCTTTCCTAGCCCTACTAGTTACGGAGATATTAAATGTTCCATATTTCAGGCTAATTTGCATAATAGGCACGTTCCACCAAATTTATTTCTTAAGATTTTTGATTTGTTTTTTATATATTTCTCTATCGTTTCCACATGAAAAACTTTCTATTGCAATTAGTGTTAGGTCAACCTTCAAATTGACTGGACTATTACGCCGCTTGTTTCTAGTCAACGGCGCTAATGGTATTTACGGGACGGAATTTTCACTATGGCCACAAACCATAGGGACGCGAGAGTTGGGAGATATAATCTTCCCAAGGCATTCTAGGCTACATGATACGTAGGGTGCCAGGACGGCCCGTCGGGGGAAATGTAGGATTTCGTGGGTGGCTGTGTAGGTCCAGTTGAACACCGAATAAACCAATGGCATAAAAACAGTACCTTTCCCCCACCCTCGTCGGGGAGACATTTAAGATTTCGTGGGGGGTAGGTTCTGTCACGAGCCCCCAAAAAATGATTCCTGACCCCGCCACAAAATAGGCAACGGTTTTTTTTTTGCTCGTCAAGTTGAAAGCCAGGAACACGGCCACCTTAAACTTGCTCTAGGCGTCTTGAGAATTCCTGACGGTCGGGGAACTCCTGGCGCCATCGGATACAGCAAGTATAGGATACTCAATAGGATGCGTTATGGTGCTTTCGGTACGTTTAAGATTATAAAAAAGTGGTTTTTTTTGGTAATGTGATGGTAAGGAAAATTGAAGAAAACCGTAAAGGAAGCTGAGGAGGGGATGTGCAGGCGCAGATCCAGGGGGCCCAACGGACCCTGCCCCCCCCCTCCCCTTTTAAAATAAAAAATACATTTTTTGGCACAATTTTGAAGAAAACTGGCAACCACGCCCACCCGAATTTACGTTGACATGAAAGTGGGCCCCCCCTTTCGGTGGATCCTGGATCCGCCCCAATGTACGATATTTGATCGCGAGAAAAAAATGAAAAGAGCCAGGGTTCGAACCCAGGACCTCTGGAATAGTGGACAAGCATGTTTGAACCTTAAGCTAATCTAGAAGCGGATCCAAGATTGGGTTCTGGTTCTGGTGGGTAAAGCCGACCTCCAAAAAAACTCCAAAAGTAGGAGTATGCTAGGAGCGGTGGTTGTAGTAAGTAGAGTGATAGGAAAGGTCCACCCCGTAGTATAAGGCACTCGGCATCAGCTACGAGCAGGCT
>JAOTQE010064820.1:0-42140 GCA_025631205.1 Nesometra sesokonis
ATTGGACTTTCCTGCTCGGTAAAACTAACCTGGTCAGTTTTCCTGGGCAAGCGGGACTCGGTTAAATTAACCGCGCGACTTGGGTAAGTTTCCTGTTCGCACTGGACTAATTATGGTAAAACTAGCCAACGTGTTGGTTAGTTTTACCAAAAAAGTCCAGTGCGATTGTGGCTTTAGTGTCTGTTATGGGAGGTGTCCGCTTACGAGAGGTGTCCGCACAGGGAGGTTCAACTGTAATATGGCTGCCTACCCATCTGCTGGTTCTAGTCTTGGATCTGACAAGCAAAACAAAAACATTGCTTTGGGGCCATATTTAACATGAGAGACTAGACATTGGTAATGGATGTACTGTTTTCAGGAGCTTTTCAAATGGGGCCAAAATAATTCCAGGGGACATTTTTCACATGGCTACGGGGTTCATTTACTGCTGATGTATTTTTGTCCTAATTTTGAAGAATGGTAAGACTATTGCTTGCTTGCTTTACATTGTAGTACCCAATGATTATTGGGCTTTCAATTTCCCTGCAAATTATCCAACTGTATTTTATGAATGTCTAATAATAAATTGGGTTTTTTTTCCTCGACAGCTGTTGAAGAGATCAAAGAACGTTTGTCATCAGTGAAGCATAAGATATTGGTATTATCTGGTAAAGGTGGCGTAGGTAAAAGTACATTCACAGCTCACTTAGCACATGGTATATCAGGAAAAGAAAACATACAGGTACGTAATATTTATTATCAGGTGAACTGCCCACAGTGTAAATAATCTTGTCACTGCTGTTATCTATACTGTGTTACTCGACTTTGTCTCAACTCAAGACATAGTGTAGTCTCCAAGATGATCTTGAGCTATAATGCACCGTCCAACCTTTTTTGCCTCAAATGTATAAGACAATTTTTTCAAGCAAAAAAAAGCATCTGCCAATTTTTGGGGTTGATTACCACTGCTTTGGGAGCCTTTTTACCTTATTTTTCTCTATTGTCTCATGTGTGAGAAAATCTATTTGCATGATGGTCTATGCATGAAATTTTGCTAATGCATGAAAAAAATACTATGCTAGGTCCCAATGCGTGAGACTTGCGCATTATGCGTGAGAGTTGGCACATATACTATAATATGTTGGGAGTTTCTAACCTCTATATAGAATCCTAAAATTCATTAATGATGCGATTTTATGCAAATTTATTCAAAATTCACATAAACATACACATACTACATTTTACAGTGATTTTTGATTGCTCTATTTTTATCTTATAGGTCTTGGTGGGAGTTTCCAAATTTCTACATAGACATTGTGAAATTCATTAATTATGCAAATTATATGAATTTATTCAAAATTCATGCAAATAAATGTAACTTCTACATTTCACAGCATATTTTGATTCTTTTTGTTCTATCTGATAGGGTTGGGTGGGGCTTCAAAACTTCTACATAGAATTTGGAAATTTATTCATAATGTAAATTTATTCAAAATGGAAAAAAATGCTACATCTCTTACATTTCACAACAGATTTTGTTTCTTTTTGTCTGATAGGGCTTTGTGGGACTTCCAAACTTTTATTCAGAATTTGAAATTCATAAATTATGCAAAGTGGACAGTGGATTTAAAAAATTAAAAGCATTAATACCAGTTTATAGATCTACACGCCCGATGGAGACATTATTACGCATCATGTAATTTACTGATTCACTTGTTTTTTCACAGGTCGGCATTCTTGATGTTGATATTTGTGGTCCATCTATTCCACGTATTATGGGAGTTGAAGGTGAACAAGTTCATCAGAGTGGATCTGGTTGGTCTCCAATAGTAAGTAAAATTGGAAATTTAAATTTTTAAAATTGTTGACCCTCTAAAGTGGCTGCAATCGGGGAGTGGCGTTTAGCTCAGTAGGTTTAAACTGGTTGTAGTGACATTGCTATGGATGGATCGTGGAGACTCACTGCTCCCTGGTTATAAAATATATCACCACTCACCGTATATTTTGGCTAGAGTGTTGAAATACAGGTTAATGATGCACTGCCTTTGGAATTAGACGTTAAGCCGTTGGTCCCATGTACAACATAGCTTATGTGCACATTAAAGATCATAGTACACTCGTCAGAAAAGAGTAGGGGATTGTCTCCCGGTGTACTGCCCCATCACAAACCCGAAGGACCCCACAAGAATTTAGTCCACTTCATACTTTTATGGGTTATACTTGAGCCAGTTCAGACAACATTTTTGAAGTGTTTTACACCGTTTTCCTGGTTTCGCCCGAAAGGGTGTTAATTCTAGACCGCCCATGGATTTAACACCAAAACATCCTGATATGCCACCCCTCCAATTAACTGGATATTTACTTGTAACAATTCACAGCAGGAAACTTTTTTATGACTTAAAAATATAAATATAATATAAAGATATTGCATTAGAAAAGCATGTACAGATCACTCCAATAGTCAAAGTTACTATAATAATTATTATTGCAGTATGTTGAGGATAACCTAGGTGTAATGTCTGTTGGCTTTTTGTTGAATAGTCCTGATGATGCAGTAATATGGAGAGGACCTAAGAAAAATGGTATTTTTTTTTATTACAATTTGTAAAATTAAATTATTAATATACCAGAATTTCTTATAAGAATAAACTTGCTTATCTGTGAGAATACAACATGCTGTCATGACAACCATCAACATGCAGATAAATTCTAGTTCACTGTTGTTATGGCCAATCATGACACTCAACTAAAAATTGTTTATAAGGACAGCCTTTTAGGTTAATTATGAATAGTTAATATTTAATAGCAATTCTGATTGGTTAATGCTGTTGGCATTGGTGCATATAACCTGGAATTTTATGGATAACTTCCACTAAAATGTTTTATTTTATTAATGCGGATAAATTTATTTATATAGTTATCTACAATAGTTGTTTTATTTAAAATGCATACATGACCAGTGACAAGCCGAGGGAGATAAACATTTTAATGATATTTTTGAAAAGTTGAATAACAAATTATTATTTTAGTATTTCGAAACCTTGCTATGGTAAAACATTGTATTATTAGACATTAATCAAGAATTCGTTTTCCTGCATTGTCATCATGCCTCCAACCGAAGTCAAATTTCCAGAAAGGTTTATAGTTTTCTTATCACAGAAGATCCATGTCAAAACTATTAATTTTAAGGATACTTTAATAGATTGATAAGCTTGATTTGGCAAATTTTGATCCTAGTTGAACCCACATCAGACCAAGTCTAATCATAAGTCCATGGGTTAATCAATTTATATATGGATTTTTGTTTCACTTTAGGTCTTATCAAACAGTTCCTACGTGATGTAGATTGGGGCGAGTTGGACTTTCTTGTGGTTGATACCCCGCCAGGAACGTCTGATGAACATCTGTCCATTGTCCAGTACCTTAGTGGTACTGGTGTTGATGGTGCTGTTCTGATTACAACTCCACAGGTATGCCATTGTTAGGACCATGTCAAAATTATCCTGCTGCAGTTACTGCAGCAATTCAGTTACAGCAGTTCAGTGGCAGAAAGAGAATTACTGAAAACAAAATATTGACGTGTGACATGGTGTGACAATGTAGTCAATGAAAACATGACATTAGATTACTGCAGTAATTGAAGTAGAGTAATTCGTCATGGTTCGGTAGTTCCTATTCATTACATTCAATAGAAACTATTGTAAGATTCCTTGTGTGTGTAGACATGCAGGGTCTTCCAACATTTTGTTTTTGTGACATGTACAAAACTTTGGCACTGTTAGGTTGTGAGAAATAACTTAATGTGCAGCCAGATTTGAATAAGTGACCTCGTGATTGGAAGACAAACAGGTTCAAAGTCACAGATCTTTATTCATCCCACATGAGGCAATTACAAAAACAGGACTGAATAAATACAACAGACATCATTGCATGAAACATAAAAAAGACAACATCTTACGACTACAACCTTCCCTACACTACTATTCATTAGTTAGAATTATTGTGTTAATCTATCAACTTTATTTAACAGTCTCATACTGGTTGCGACAAAAGAATTTAATTTCCGTTTTGTTTTACCAACAGGACTACGATATCGGAGACCATGTGGTAGAAGTTCAAACTCTGAAACTAGGGCACACTATGGTGTTTTTAATATATATTTACATTTTACTCAAATTTATTTTTCACAAAATTATGAAAGACTGCGTAATTTACACCCGATGGTCTTCAAACATAAATTAACTATCTTTTGTCATCCCGGTCTATCCTTAATATTAAATTATAAAACCAACATATAAAGGAAATGCTAAAACGCTTTCTATAAATGAGTTATAGAACATTTTTAAAATACAATTTTTACTTTAAATTCATTTAGTTTCCTAAGTATGTATGTATGTTCAATCGTTGGTTTCCTTTTTTTTTTTATTAAAGTTTTAGTGTTTAATCCCCAGCTGAGATTTTTTTTCAAAAATAGTACCAAAGTACTTGTAAGAATTAACAATCTCAACTGTTTCGTTATTTAACCACCGAGCTACAGCTGCTGTTAAAAAAAATATCACAGATATTTTGTTTATATTTTTTATCATAGGAGGTGTCCTTGATGGATGTACGTAAGGAAGTAAACTTCTGTCGTAAGGTTAATTTGCCAATCATTGGTGTTGTAGAGAACATGAGTGGGTTCGTCTGCCCAAAATGCAAGGTATCTTTTAGAAATTAAATTATTTATATGGGGCAAGACATGGCAAAATCACCAAGTTGTCATACAGGAGGTTATTGATAAAATAAGTTAATAAACAATAGGAAATATAAACAAATACATACGATTTTTTTTTTCATTTTGTTCCATAACTTTGGTTATAGATGTCCAATTTTGATAATTTACCCCTCATTTTAAAGCTTACAAAAAGTGTAATGTAATTTCAATATTAACTCAATTTTTATGTTTTGCGACAACTTGGTGGTTTTGCCATGACTTGCCTCATATGGTTAATCAATTTATGTGACTGATTTATAGGTCAGTCCTCATTTTTTTTAACCTAATTTGGTATCATGGAAAGTGGAGTCAACCTGAAGTTAAAAGCTTATTATGTTTGTATATTTCACTGGCAAACTTGAAGTTGGAATATTTCCAACATGTTTTGTGAATGATTAAGCATTTTATTTTAAATTAAACCTTTACGACATTCTCTTATAATGGGTAAACATCAATTTTGTTTTTTTTTTTAATTGTGTGATAGATTGCATGCTTTTACCACCTTTTTGGTAGATTATTTCTGTTATATATTGATTTTATATTGCTTCTTATTTATTCTATTTTTAATGTGTGTAATTATAACAGTTCTATATTTGCATTGTTTAGAACCAGTCACAGATTTTCCCACCAACCACTGGAGGCGGGGAAAAGATGGCTGATGATATGAAAATTCCATTTCTTGGCAAACTTCCATTGGATCCACGAATTGGTATGTTATTTATTAGCAAAGTATTCTTTGTTTTATTTTCATGATCTTAGATGTTCTAAGCAGAACTATGTTCATTTATATGATAAAGCATCTAATTTCATATACATTCTCTGTGATCGATGGTAAAGTATATGAGATATGGACCCAGCAAATAAGGAATTTTCACATGAAAACAAAATGGCTACCAAAAGTTCACTTGGGGCCCATTCGGGCGTCTTTTTTTAGTGTTTTTTTTACACCGTTATTTACCGGTTAAAAAAATCTCGGTTTCACCCGAACAGGTGTTAATTGCACCCGCCCGTGGATTTAACACTAAAACAGCCTGATATGCTAACCCTGCAATTAACTGGATATTTTTCACATCGGGGAAACTTTTTTATGACTTAATCTGTTTTTAATCGCCAATGTTTTACTCGATTTGAACATATGGATAAGGATTTGAAATTGTTAGAAAGAGGGCAAAATGTTGCTTCAGTAAAACTGCGCCGATTAGTGTCGTCTCTCGATATTTGATATAAATTTACCATTTATGAAAAATAGTACAGTACAGTCAAAACATTTCAATAGTGCAAAGTATAGTTACTCTAATTCCTAGTGTGGATTTTGAAAAACAAATGGAGTGATTGAAATCAACATCGCCTGTATCATTAGCTTTTTTGCATCATTCAGAGTTTTGCGTGAACGGACATACCACCCGTAGATAAAAATCAGATTTTTACTCTGTTTCTTTTTCCAATTCTCTCCAGAACGGGTCCTTTTACATTTAAAATGTATAAATAAAATATAGTGAAATAAAATGTAAAAAAATTTAAAACAGATAAAAACAATTTAAGTATAGTATTGCTATACAAAAAACAAATATTATAAATAAGATTAGAAAATTAAAAAAAATAAAATAAGTCTCATGGTAGGAAAATCCAAAATTGAGTTATTGGTTTCTTAATAGAGCACAATATAAGCTGTAATTTACACTTTAAAAATGTCATTCATTTCCCAAGATACGAGCATTTGGAATTTTCATGTATATAAACAATTAAAAGACTACAAACCGAAGAAAACCTGCATGAAGAACACTTTCCTACATGAAAACCTTATAGTGGAATATAAGTACCATAGTACTCATAATTGATTGAAATTAAATTTCTCAAAAATTTGAGTTCAACTATGTTGTTGATTAACTTAATTTGATCTCACGTACGATGCGACTCAGTGTGTGGTGAAATCTCACATATGTTCTCCATTCATGTAAGCCTACATATTGACGTAAACTTTCAAACTTTTTTTTTTTTTACTAGCTGTTTTAAAAGTGACTTCAAATATTAATATTGAGTATTAATTGACAGGTAAATGCTGTGATGAAGGCAAGTCATTCCTATCAGAGGTACCCGATTCACCAGCAACAAAGGCATATAGAGAAATTATACACAGTGAGTGTTCAGGATTTAGAATTTATTTTTATTGGCCATATTATCATCATCCTTGTCATCATCATAATAATTCATTTTTGTCATCTAATCATCATCAGTTTATCACCATTATTATTGTCATCATCATGCTTAGATTGTTTGCAAAACAAAAAGTTTTTTTTAATTTTAATCACAATGTTATGGATAAATACATACAGTAATCATTCTGAAAATTATATTAAATACATAGTTTATCACAAGCTTAGACTATAGGAATAAAAATTTAAACAAATTGCCCCAAAAATATGGAAAAGGGGTATTTATAAAAATATTTTCAACTGACTGACCAAAATTTGATAAATGGTTTCATATCTGGGCAACACAATGTTTTTTACTTTGTACTTCATTGTTGACGTTATTAGCATCATTTTGGTCAGTTAATCATAACTGTTGTCATTATAATAAGTATTATTATTGTCGCCGTCTCCAATAATATCATTGTCATATTACCATTGTTATCAGTATCTGTCATCAAGGTTTAGTTTTTTAAATAATATTAGAAATGGACAATACAAGGTTAAAAACATAGTATATTTTTAAGAGATGCAATTTGTTCAAATTCCATGAAGGGATGTATTATGGATACTTAACCTGTCTCCATACTTAAACCATGTATGCCTAATATGCTTGCTTATTTGGTAGATATTGTTAGTAGTGTTTCCAACCTGTAGGTGACCAGTTCTTCAGTACAATATGCTGTTTGAGTTACATAGAAGCTATACTATCAATATTGATCCATATCACCAAATCTATTTAAAATTGTCATTTTCACAATCACCACAATCATCTTCAACATCATTATCTCATTGTTGTCGTTTTTATAATCATCGTCGTCGTCACCACCACCAGCGTCGTCGTTGTCGCTGCCTCCGCCGTCATCATCATCACTGATGTTTAAAAGTGATTTATGTTACATTTTTATTTCTATAGAAATCGAAAAGTTTTGCAAAGGAACAGAAGAATCAATGGAGACATGACATATAACTGTAGACAAGAACTGGACAAGAACTGAAATATAAAAGATGAGGTAGAAACACATTGGCAGCCTGTTGATATTTTTTACATAAATTTATATTTTTCAATTAAGTATCTATATGATTATATCTCAGGTCATGTTGCCGCAAGATTTTCTGATTATCCAATAAAATATCACCCAATGAAACTCACTACACCCTGGTTGCATCTCAGTGAAAACTTCTGAAAAAAACAATATCAAGGTTGACCCCGTGTCAAAGGTAAAAAGTATCGCATTTAGGTCAATTATCCGTTAACTATCGGAGTAGAATTGGATAATGAATCAGATAATTTTATTATGTCAGAATAGGTTAAACTCCTGTTTCTGTAGCACTTTTATCGGATAATTTATATCACGTTAATTTATCAGATAAAACATGGCTTTAAACAACATTTTTAAAGTTAGGATGTTTTTAATAGGTAATGCATGGAAAGGTTTATAAAGGCATTATTTAAAATAATTATTGCAAATCTGTTATCAGAGACTTCATGCAAAACAAAATTAAAAAAGAAAGATTCAGTTTTTTTGGTAGAAGCTCTAAAAGATTTGAAAAAGAAGGTGAAGAGAATCTGGAAAAGATGAGCTAGGGAGTTTATTCCATAGGGAAGATGTACATGGGATAAATGAAGAGTATAAGGACTGTATCTGAACGGAGAAATGATGAGAACAAGTAGTTCTGGTTAGTCATTCTTATTATGCTATGAATACTACACAGGTACATCTTGAGCCCTGAATGACACCTAGGCCAAAACTAACAATGACATAATATTTTTAAATAATATTGCCAGAATCAGACCAAAATTTCTTTTTAGTTAGTGTGAAAACTTCAGTTTAATGTATACCATTAACAAATTACGTGCTAAACTTGACTCTTCTTGAAAGTGAAAAATGTGAACTGAAGGTAAACCGAAACTAGACTCTGTCTTAACCAAACTGTCCAGATAATGGAAAAGAGTGGTATCTTTTAATAGAGTAATCAAGTCTAGATATGATTCAACATTCTTTTTGGTATTGTTGATGGAGGTTTGATGATTGCCTACCCTCCAAACATTTGTGAGACATCATCACAGACCCAGCTGCCCGGGCCCATTTTTTGGGACTCCGGTAACTGGGCTCACAATTCCCCCAAACCACAAACATTTTTTCAATTTAGTTTGTACCCCGCAGCTCGGTCTGTGATGACCCCCTCCCTTTTCAGACATAAATGAAGACACTCACAACTTTCTCTTTGTCTATTCTCTCGCCCACGAGCGTAGGAATTTAATTCAAAACTTCTCAAACATTTCTTTTTTCAGACAAAAGCTTAACACCAATCCATGGCCTCCTGGTGAAATACCAGTGGGGCCGCCTAGTCTACCTAAAAAGCCTAAATTTTCCTCGGGTCCTAACCCATCCATTGCAACCATACCCGGAGATCTCTGCCTGGTTATTGAATTCCGCAGACTCAAAGGTTCACCTTATACCTGGGGTGAGGGGTTGGTCCTCTCTCTAGGGCCTGAAGGGGTTCCCTGTGCCAGAGAACCTAACCAGTTGCAACTCGAACTACACCAAAAAGTTTAAAGCAAAGAACAGTGGAAACGGATAAAACAAAATGCCAAGAAAGAGCATTCAACCTTCTAACATTCCACAATGAAGACGGACAGACCTTGTTTATGCATTTCAACGGTGAGCCTCTAATGGCAAAGCAGTTTGGGGAAGTGCTGAGGAAGGCATTAAAAACACTACAGATTGACCCTACAGAATTTTTGTCACATGGTTGGTTTCCACATTGGGGCAGCCACATGGGCAGCGAGGTTAGGGATGGGTGATGACACGATTAAGGCCATGGGAAGATGGCGCTCAGAAACCTTTTGGCGATATATACGCTCCAAATTGATTTTAGAATTTTAGAAGCTATAGATAATTCAGCTGGAATAATAAATATATGGTGTTACAGGGGGTAAGGAGGAAACCTAGAACCTACAGATAATTCATCTGGGGTTACACACAGGTTGAGCCCTCCATTTTCCCTCATAATTTCACTTTTGTTGTTGGGCCCTTTCATTTGCGGACTTGACAGATAGATGACGAACATGGTTTATTAGAGACAGTATAGTCTACCACGCTGGAAAGCAGGGACATGACATACCAAACGGTGGACAAGTCATCTGAAAAGGAGTGTGGGGTGCCAGACTAGCCGGAGTCAGGAAACGCATAATTAAGTAGCTAGAGAAACAGAAGTGCCCAACAACCCTGATAGTCTATCTAGGTACTAATGAAATACATGGGAGCAATTAGATATCGGCTAACAGACACTCCAAAGGCCATGATTTTGTTAATGCATTGCTTTAAACTTTTTTTGTTCTCCATATTTAGATTGGTGAAGCTGCTCGACTTCTTTTCACTTCAAAATGCTGGTGTTGTGTCATCACAGACCCAGCTGCCCAGGCCCATTTTTTGGGACTCCGGTAACTGGGCTCACAATTCCCCCAAACCACAAACATCCCTTTTTTTTATTCTAGTGATACCAATAGTGGCATTAATGGTGGAAATACGGTTTGTATCTTCCCTACCTTCCACATATTGTGGAACTTGTTCTTTCTGCCCTTCATATCATGTGAGATGTAGTCAATGGTGGTGTTGGGTTTATCTTGCTGAAAAACATACCAATGATCTTTTCTGCATCAATGTTATGATTTCTAGCAGAGTTTGTTTCAATTTTTTATACAAGCTCAACCTAAAATATTTGGCCAACTGATGCTTCAAGACCTCATTTTTCCCTTGTAGACAACTTCTCATCAGCTCATCAAACATTGCAATATTGTCTGGTTGCTCCTGCAGACATTGGATGAGTGGATCATCGTATAGCAACTTTCGTCCTTTGTTAATTTTTCTTTGGCAACATTAATATAATGTTCCAGCTTGTTTATTATGACTTTCACCTTAGAAAAAGCAATGCTGTGGTCAACTTAATACACTCCACTAAACACAAATCAGGTCATCCATTGACTGGTGAGTAATTTCCCAACAAGACCAAAATCTTGTTTCTAATCTTGCCCTAGAGAAGGCAATATCTTGTGCAAGAGCAAATCTCAACTTCTTACTGCCACTAATTTGATGTCCATGGTAAATCCTCCAGTACAAGCAAATTTGAAATCCTTAAATATCTTAATAGCTTGGTTATTGTGTGTAATAAGTGTGCAATTTCTGAACAATAGGTTGTAAAATCATGTCTATGAATTTGGTAATAATTTATATTGTGTTACTATTGCATGCTGATACAATAGGTCTTCCTGAATTGTCGGGTTTATGATATCGTGAGTTTCGTGAGTTTTTATTTTTTTCTAACATTGATCGTAATCTGTGGTAACATATAACATATAGTTGCTGGTGCCAACTACAACTGCATCTATGCTCTTGAATTTATTTTATATTGATGTGTCCCGATCATTATAGAAGCATGCAATCTTCTTCACTTCAATGTTGATTGTAAATAGATATCATCTTCTTTTCTGGGCAGAATTGTAGGTGTTGATGTACAAAGTCTGAATAATTTGATGGCTGTGAATATTCAAACGATGGTAGAATTTGTTTTCCGCATGGATTATATTTTTAGAAAAAGATTATGGTGACTTCAAAAATGACAATCGCAAGATCATAATTAGTTGATGGCTAAAAATGTTTCTATGATAATTGTTACATCATCAATATTTTGATTGACATGTAAATAAGGTCATCCATTGTTAGTAGTTTCCCAAGAAAACCCAAAATCTTATTTCAAATTTTGCCACAAGGAAGGCAAAATCTTGGACAAGAGCAAATCTCAACATTGCACTGTCACTATTTTTGTTGTTGAAAATTGTGCTTTTCAAAATTTTCTAAATCCTTATTTCGCTTTGAACTAAAGTAGCATAGTTGTTCAGTTTTGTTTCTTATTGTAATTTTATTTTTAAGCTTTAAAATATCTTGTTTCATACATCCACTGCAGCTTTCAAGTTCAGTTTTTTCTTTGTCCTTTTCAAACTGTAATGTTTTCGTCATTAGCTGATGCAAGACATTAATGGTTTTCAGTTTTCGCAATTCTGATTCCAGCTTTGCCGATTATTTGGAGCTTTTGGTAATTTTGCTTTAAATCTAGAGGACTCCTTTTATTTTCTTTTACCAATTGTCGTTTCTCAGTAATGCAATACTTTGTTGCTTGTTGTGCAGAACATAGCTCATTATTTAATGAATTTCTAAGCTTTTTTCCTTCATTTACTGCAACTTGTATCTATTCCACTGGTACATCTGTAACTGAATCTCCCATGTAACTGTGGTCCCGCGTGACATTTTATTCATTTATATGCATAGTTATTCTGGACGAGAAGCAACCAATCATGTGAAAAGTCTTCTATTAGAAATTTAGTACTAAGTATTTGTTTAGTATCCTAAAAATATGGCACGTTTAGATGCGTCATATACATCTAAACATGTACATGTAACTGAACTAACGGAAGTATAAATTTGACATGGTTAGCTAAGCATGGAAAGGAGTGGGCGTAAATGTATTTGTGGCAGAGCCAAATGAGACAAGTCAGAAAATTGAAATTTTTTTAGATTTATCTTTAACAAGTCAAAAATTTAGTTTCTTACATGTTTTCTTGCGAAGTTATGAGCATTTAAAGATTGTAAACTGTATTTGTTATACATTGTTAAGCATGAAACTAGCTTTGCGACTTACGTCTCATCTCTTCCACATTTGGTTTTACTGTGTATGAGAATTTGTAAATAAAAACAAATGACTAAAATCAAATACGGTTATGGTAAATTTATTTTATCTTTTTATTTTTTAATTGATTGTAACATGTTAGGCTTTGGATCTAGGCTAATTGGATCTTGGCTAGTTTCCCTGAAATTTCCATGTACGTGATATGTTCTGGTAATTGAAGTTCTTCATACTCAAATTCTACATCTTCAGGCAAATACAAAGATTCTAAATTGTTAAGATAGCGTGAAACTAGCTTTGCGGCTTATGTCTCATCTCTGCCACATTTAGTTTTACTGTCTATGAGAATTTGTAAATAAAAACAAATGACTAAATCAAATACGGTTATGGTAAATTTATTTTCTCTTTTTCTTCTTTTTTAATTGATTGTAACATGTCAGGCGAATTGGATCTTGGCTAGTTTTCCTGAAATTTCCATGTATGTGATATGTTTTGGTATTAATTGAAGTTCTTCATAGTAAGATTCTACATTGTTAAGATAGCATGAAACTAGCTTTGCGACTTATGTCTCTTCTCTGCCACATTTAGTTTTACTGTGTATGAGAATTTGTAAATAAAAACAAATGACTAAAATCAAATACGGTTATGGTAAATTTATTTTCTCTTTTTCTTCTTTTTTAATTGATTGTAACATGTTAGGCGAATTGGATCTTGGCTTTTTCCCTGAAATTTCCATGTACGTGATATGTTCTGGTAATTGAAGTTCTTCATAGTCAAATTCTACATCTTCAGGAAAATACAAAGATTCTCCAGTTTCCAGGATTATCCCCATTGGAAACCTGAAATGACAAAAAAAATTATGTGAAGTGGATGGTTTCTCATCATCTAGCGCAATAATCCTGCCTTCTTTTTCTCTTTTTTTTTTAATTGTAACATGTTAGGCGAATTGGATCTAGGCTAGTTGGATCTTGGCTAGTTTCCCTGAAATTTCCATGTATGTGATATGTTTTGGTAATTGAAGTTCTTCATACTCAAATTCTACATCTTCAGGCAAATACAAAGATTCTACATTGTTAAGATAGCGTGAAACTAGCATTTGCGACTTATGTCTCGTCTCTGCCACATTTAGTTTTACTGTGTACGAGAATTTGTAAATAAAAACAAATGACTAAAATCAAATACGGTTATGGTAAATTTATTTTCTCTTTTTCTTCTTTTTTAGTTGATTGTAACATGTTAGGCAAATTGGATCTAAGCTAATTGGATCTTGGCTAGTTTCCCTGAAATTTCCATGTACGTGATATGTTCTGGTAATTGAAGTTCTTCATAGTCAAATTCTACATCTTCAGGCAAATACAAAGATTCTCCAGTTTTCAGGATTATCTCCATTGGAAACCTGAAATGACAAAACAAATTACGTGAAGTGGATGGTCAAGTTGAATTGTAACAAAGTACAGATATCAGTTTTTGTGATGGTAAATACCTACCCAATCTCATCATCTAGCGCAATAATCGTGCCTTCTTTTTCTTCATTCCGAGCAAGCTGGAAGATATGGTTGTAGAAAAGGTTATAATATATTTACTTAGATTTATCTTTACCAAGCCAAAAAAATTAGTTTCATACATGTTTCTTTGCGAAGTTATGAGCATTTGTATGAGCTGATAACCATGATTGTTGAAAACCAAGATTGTAAACTGTATTTGTTATACATTGTTAAGCATGAAACTAGCTTTGCGACTTATGTCTCATCTCTGCCATGTTTAGTTTTACTGTGTATGAGAATTTGTAAATAAAAACAAATGACTAAAATCAAATACGGTTATGGTAAATTTTCTCTTTTTCTTCTTTTTTAATTTATTGTAGCATGTTAGGCAAATTGGATCTAGGCTAATTGGCTAGTTTCCCTGAAATTTCCATGTACGTGATATGTTCTGGTAATTATAGTTCTTCATAGTCAAATTCTACATCTTCAGGCAAATACAAAGATTCTCCAGTTTTCAGGATTATCTCCATTGGAAACCTGAAATGACAAAACAAATTACGTGAAGTGGATGGTCAAGTTGAATTGTAACAAAGTACAGATATCAGTTTTTGTGATGGTAAATACCTACCCAATCTCATCATCTAGCGCAATAATCGTGCCTTCTTTTTCTTCATTCCGAGCAAGCTGGAAGATATGGTTGTAGAAAAGGTTATAATATATTTACTTAGATTTATCTTTACCAAGCCAAAAAAATTAGTTTCATACATGTTTCTTTGCGAAGTTATGAGCATTTGTATGAGCTGATAACCATGATTGTTGAAAACCAAGATTGTAAACTGTATTTGTTATACATTGTTAAGCATGAAACTAGCTTTGCGACTTATGTCTCATCTCTGCCATGTTTAGTTTTACTGTGTATGAGAATTTGTAAATAAAAACAAATGACTAAAATCAAATACGGTTATGGTAAATTTTCTCTTTTTCTTCTTTTTTAATTTATTGTAGCATGTTAGGCAAATTGGATCTAGGCTAATTGGCTAGTTTCCCTGAAATTTCCATGTATGTGATATGTTCTGGTAATTGAAGTTCTTCATATTCAAATTCTACATCTTCAGGCAAATACAAAGATTCTCCAGTTTCCAGGATTATCTCCATTGGAAACCTGAAATGACAAAACAAATTACGTGAAGTTGATGGTCAAGTTGAATTGTAACAAAGTACAGATATCAATCTTTGTGATGATAAATACCTACCCAATCTCATCATCTAGTGCAATAATCGTGCCTTCTTTTTCTTCATTCTGAGCAAGCTGGAAGATATGGTTATAGAAAAGGTTATAATGTGATTAAATCAATATTACTCATTGTATGCATGCATGGATTTAATTCTTCTAGCTAAAAGGAATGATGAATCCATATAAAAACATATACAAACATACCTCAATGACACTGGACTGTGTGCTGGTCAGTCTAGAAGGCTCTTTTTAAAGAACCGTTATGGTTATAGCATCTCCTGTTGAAAGGCGACTGGATTGGGTTGCAGCTTCGCACCATAGCACCACAATTATTAGAAATTAAAAAGGAAGACCTAAAAAGTATATTGATTAAATATTTCCTTATTCACTTATTCAAAAAAGAACAAAAATTTAATTTTAAAAAAACTGGAGAGGTTCGAAATTATTTCTACAAAAGTAAAGTAGATAAACTAGATAAAGTTAGACATCGACCAGCTACATGGCATTTTAGATATTATAACATCCAAAACCAAATACTAGATAAAGTTATGACATCAACCAGGTAAATGGTATATTAGATGGTCTAACATCCAAAACCAGTAGATGTAGTAACATCAAAAGCTGAATACTTGATAAAGTTACGACGTCAACTATTGTAAATGGCACATGTCTTAGGTCGCTCGCGAGTGGGCCATCCGCTCAAGAGCTGATCTATCGCAAGCGACTCGGTCCTCGTGACCGAAACGTCTCACGAGGCATGTGAACGGGCTATTTCCGCTTCGCTAGCAAGCCAGACGGAAGTGACGCATGAGGTCAGTACGGGAGAGCCAATCAGAATGAACCAATCGGAATTGTCCCACTTCAATAGCACCGTCTCCTCCCACCATCGCCTATGCCACTTGTCTTTAACCCACCATCGTCTAAGCCTAGGCCGACTACGGCGATGAACGTGCAGAAAAGCCTCCGCCTCGGCGTATATACTCTGCTGCTGGGCCTGTAAACGCCATACTCTTTCCACGTTTCTTATTATCGTTAGTTGTCGCCGTTTTATTCGAAATAACACATTAACAAGAGCCAAAACAGTGAGTAATCGAACATTATCGAATGTATCAATATCAGAACACAAAACATTAATCAGAATGGGTAAAATTGAAAGTAAATTTTGAAAAATCATATTGACGCGAGCGAGAAGATATGTGAACAAGACTTATATGTAATAACATTTAAAACCAAATACAACAGCATCAGCGAGGTGCATGGCATATTAGATGTTATAACATCAAAAACCAAACACTAGATAAAGCTAGAACATTAACCAGGTAACTGGCACATTAGATGTAATATCGTCAACACTAGATAAAGCTAGAACATTAACCAGGTAACTGGCACATTAGATGTAATTTCGTCAACACTAGATAAAGCTAGAACATTAACCAGGTAACTGACACATTAGATGCAATATCATCAACTGGGTACATTATGTTGTTGGCATGAGCATCGACTTTTTGACTTTTCATCCAGAGGTTTACAGTGGATTTTCTTACAATTGCAGTGTATCAGTTCTAGAAGGTTATCTGGTGCTGGAGGCAGATCACCCCAAACAATTTCTAAGTTTGTACCATCTACTATTTTCCATCCATGATTAGGAAGGATAGGAATGTCTGGAAATTGTAGCAAACATTTGCAGTAAATTGCATCTTGGTAATTGGCCCTTAAAATGTGTTGAGTTAAGGAATCTTTCGAAGACTTCATTGACAATACCTACAAACTTGTTAAGCTTTTTTAATCTTAGAATTTCTTTATCTTTGATTAAATGGTCTTCTATAATCTTTTGGCAAAAAACATTGTATGATACACTAGATATCTAACAGTTCATCTTGCTTTCTTGGGCCTATTTTCCTACAAACTCTGGTGTATTTTAGGTAGCAATTTTTGTGGTACCTCACTTCAATTGCAACTATATATTTTTCCTGAATTTTTAACAACATTTCCTTATCTTTCTTTAGTTTTGCTGCTTCCCTCAAACACCTTCCATCAATTGCACACAGCCAAAAGGCTATATTAGAATTTCTCTCATTGGCAGACACCTAATATGTATTATGAGAACTCAGTCGTGATTGGTCTGTCTCTTTGCTTTTGGCAGCTGTTTTTTCCCTGTAATTTTTCATTTTTTATAAAAACAGTACATTGTGGTGATGGCTAGTTGAGGTTTTAAATGTTATATCTTAGTCTAAAAATATATTTTGAAAAAAAGTAGCTGCCAGTGTGGTACTACTGGAAGTTACAATGTTGATCATCATCCCATGGCCTTAGAATTTTGCCGTTCATTGATATTTTTTGTCTTCACTGCCCTAACCTTGTTCTCAACACCAGGCAAAATGTCCGGATATAGCTCTAAAATAGAAAACAAAAAATATTAACATTAGACATTAAAGCAAATTAAGTCACCTATACAAAAGTGGCTGGGAGATCACATCACCTCATCAACCCTGCTTTAGAAAGTGATGTCTAATACTTATGATTCTAAACAATTCCTTGGTTGTTTTAATAAATATTTACTTCAATTTATTAGCTGCATTATGACATACAATAGTCAACTGATTTTTGCTAAGAATCGGACCATATATTTTACGAATATTTTAATTTGCGCATATGCCGAGTATGGCATTTGGAACATCTACCTTATGTATAGGACAAAACTTGCTCTTAAATGGTGTAATAAGCCTATAAAAATTTTAAATGGATTCAAAATTATCGGGTGTGTTTCAATCCAAAAGTACAGTATATTGGGAATTATTATATTGAACTATAAGCAATCAATTATTCAAACCCTATGACAAGCCCATGAAATGTAACTTGGCTGAGAATTGAACTGCAGGTTGCCTTGCAAGCCAGAAGTTATTTCACCCAGGTAAAAGGGCCATTCCTAATAAAATAGAAGATTAAACGAGAACTCACTTAAGTTTGAAGTTTGATCTGTACAAGGCTTGCATATTTGTCTATATCATTCATTAATCTCAGATTTGAGGTTTTCTCAGCGTAGCATGCTAAATTTGAAATTAGCATGTGCCAGAAGAGCCATTGCATCTTCTTGTGCAGTAGTAGGGGTACTATCCACAAATTTTAAATTTGCTATCATGCCAGCCACAAGGCTTGCCTGAATCCTCTGATGCCTAAGATCCGCGGTTCGCTTTTCTTTGGAAACGTCCCAAATGATTTGATTTACTCGGGGAACAACCAACACGTTTACATTTTGAGGTGCTGGATATTTTCACACTGTATCATTGATCATTGATTCGTCAAGCTTTTCCGTAATAATGGCCTTCATGTTTTCGGCTAGTAAGGCGGGAATTGTGTCCCCGGAGGGTTTGCTAGCTCGAAATCGAGCAAAGCTTCTGGCCCTTTCTTGATGGACGTGTGTGCAGTTTCCGCACCACGCAGGCTAGTTTTACTAGCTACGGCTTCATCATCATTGCCCATTATACTCATTAACTCAGTTTCTGAGTCAATGTTGTCACATTCCCCTTCTTCTTGGATGTTATTTTTTTCCACAACGGTATCTGTTGTATTTGTCATGAAAGTAGCGGCGGTGTCCACCTATTGGTTTTCATCACAATAGTATTTTTCGGCAGTTTCCGCCAACCAATTTTTCTAACATAAGTTCCATCTTATACAATCTCATGAAAGTCGGATTTTGGCTTCTTTTTTTACCCTTTTGCCGGGGGTTCGTGGAAACGCCCTTTCTTTTTGACTTCAGTGATGTGTCCTTTTCCCGCCACTACGAGTGGCGGTTCCACTGTCTCTCAGCCAGTCGGCATCAGAAATTATCTTGAGGCCAAGCCCGAGATTTATTTCATCAACAACTTTAAGAGCACTAGTATTCTTTTCTGACATTATTAAAATAAAGAAAATATCATCAACCTTAATAGATCATAATCATGTGATGATAAATTTAAAGGAAAATAAAGTAACTAAAAAAAAGTAAAAGTTTGTTCACTCTGAGAAAGTTCTGCTGTTTGCTTAATAGCACTGTTGCTCACTGATTCGTAACAAACAAGACAAAATGCATACTGGCTCGTCTTCCTGCTCATAAACGACTCGCTCTTCGAATATATCGCCTAACAGTTTTCGCCAAGATCTAGATAAGTTTTTTTCGGTCACCTTCTCCCAAGCATCAGCAATCCAATACATGCAGTCTTTAATCGTTATGGACTTCACCCTTTCGGGGATCGGTGTTTCATCTGGTGCGCCCAGGATATGTCGGTAGAGGTTTTTTTTGTACGTCCTCTTGAGGGGTTCAAGCACCACTTGGTCTATTGGCTGTATGACAGAAGTGGTATTGGCAGGAAAAAAACATAAAACGTATGGCTCCGTCATCTGTTATAAATTCATCTTCGGATGGATGTGCAGGGGCATTGTCCAAAAGTAAGATTATCTTACAAGACAAATGGTTTTCATGGCAGTATTTCCTAACAATAGGAACAAAAAAATAAAAAAAAAAATTTTTTTAAAATATGAGCGTCCATCCATGCATTTGTTTTTGAAAAATAGTGCACTGGAAAGTCACTAAGATTTTCGTTTTTGAAACACCGTGGTTTCTTAGGTTTGTGAACAAAAGCCAATGGTATTTTCCATTTACCACTGGCATTTGCGCAGCCCATCAATGTGACACGATCTTTTCTCCATGAAGCAGTGTTCTGGACGGCATAAGTTTCCACCATAAACCTGTCTCATCGTCATCAAATTGATCGTGTGTCAGGCCTTCTTCGGTGATCACCTTTCTTAATTTCTTTTGAAAAGGTAAACCTGCAGTTAAATCTGCCGAAAGCGATTCACCTTGCAAGTTCATAGCCTTTATTCCATGCCTTGCTTTGAAACATTTCAGCCATCCAGTACTTGCTTGAAATTTTTCATAACTTTCAGGATACAACTCTTTGACAATACTGCCATGCCATTGTTGCGGAGTAATGGCTTTTTTCATCGTTGTGTGCTTGGTTCATCTTCGCATCACAAAGATCATCAATGACAAATATGTCTGTCTTTTAATTTGTGAGCTTTGTGGCATAATTAGCCTACGGATGCACCAATGGCACATGAAATGCCTGCAAGCCAATTTGAACAGTTTTACATTTGCTTGTTTACATACATTGCACATTGATAATGATGAAAATTACCAGTTCCAAAAGTTTTTATAGGACTAAGCCAGATAGGAGCACTATAATAGTATCTCTTAACTGTGAATTCATGAATATAGTATCTCTTAACTCTGAATTCATGAATTCTTATGAGGAGCCATCTTACAGCAGAACATTCTGAATAATTTTGAGAATTCCTCGTTGTCGTCTCTTGATTGGGAAGACTAAATATTAGCACATATTTTCGCATACAAATCTGTTCCTTAGTATTATTCTGTACACAGATATGTGTCAATATTCAGTGAAATTTTATAAATGACATGCAGATTTTAAAATTAAAAAAAAAATTGCAAACTTTCAGGCAATCATTTTGAAAAGTCTTCAGAGGGTGGGTGAATTTGGAGCTATCTTTGGTGTTTTCCATTCAGAAAGGAAACAAAAATGACAGTCGGTAATTATTGTAGTTACCATGGTTGGGTATTTTACTTGTGGGCTTCATGGCATAATTAGCCTATGGATGCACCAATGGCACATTAAATGCCTCCAGGCCAATTTGAACAGTTTTGCATTTGCTTGTTTACATACATTGAACATTGATAATGATGGAAATTATCAGTTTCGAAAGTTTTTATAGGACTAAGCCAGATATTTATTGATTTATTTATTTATTCTTTTTTTATAC
This sequence comes from Nesometra sesokonis, assembly GCA_025631205.1. NCBI lineage: Eukaryota > Metazoa > Echinodermata > Crinoidea > Comatulida > Antedonidae > Nesometra > Nesometra sesokonis. Next base: position 21,142 of record JAOTQE010064820.1, read on the forward strand.
TGTAAGTACTTTCCAGTGTACTGATTTTCAAAGTGGTACAGTTAAGATAGGGGCGCTATATAGTATCTACTCTGAATTCATGAATTCTCATGAGGAGCCATATTACAGCAGAACATCCGGAATAATTTTGAGAATTTGTCGTCTTCGTCATCTCTTGATTGGGAGGACTAAATATTAGCACATATTTTCACATACAAATCTGTTCTTTAGTATTATTCTGTACACAGACATGTGTCAATATTCAGTAAAATTTTATAAATGGCATGCATATTTTAAAATTCAAAGAAAATGCAAACTTTCAGGCAATCATTTTGAAGAGGCTTCAGAGTGTGGGTGAATTTGGAGCTATCTTTGGTGTTTTTCATTCAGAAAGAAAACAAAAATGACAGTCGGTAATTATTGTAGTTACCATGATTGGGTATTTTATTTGTGGGCTACGGATGCACCAATGGCACATGAAATGCCCGCAATCCAATTTGAACAGCTTTACATTTGCATGTTTACATACATTGAACATTGATAATGATGAAAATTATCAGTTTTGAAAGTTTTCATAGGACTAGGCCAGATAGGGGCGCTATATAGTATCTCTTAACTATGAATTCATGAATATAGTATCTCTTAACTCTAAATTCATGAATTCTCATGAGGAGCCATCTTACATCAGAACATCCGGAATAATTTTGAGAATTTGTCGTTTTCATCGTCTCTTGATTGGGAGAACTAAATATTAGCACATATTTTCACATACAAATCTGTTCTTTAGTATTTCTATACACTGACATGTGTCAATATACAGTGAAATTTTATAAATGACATGCAGATTTTAAAATTAAAAAAAAGACAAACTTTCAGGCAATCATTTTGAAAAGGCATCAGAGGGTGGGTGAATTTGGAGCTTTGGTGTTTTCCATTCAGAAAGGAAACAAAAATGACAGTCGGTAATTATTGTAGTTACCATGGTTGGGTATTTTACTTGTGGGCTTCGTGGCATAATTAGCCTACGGATGCACCAATGGCACATGAAATACCTACAAGCCAATTTGAACAGTTTTGCATTTGCTTGTTTATATATATTGCACATTGATAATGATGAAAATTATCAGTTTCGAAAGTTTTTTATAGGACTAGGCCAGATAGGGGCGCTATAATAGTATCTCTTAACTGTGAATTCATGAATATAGTACAGTATAACTCTAAATTCATGAATATAGTATCTCTTAACTCTGAATTCATGAATTCTCATGAGGAGCCATCTTACTGCAGAACATCCGGAATAATTTTGAGAATTTGTCGTCCTCGCCGTCTCTTGATTGGGAGGACTAAATATTAGCAGATATTTTCATATACAAATCTGTTCTTTAGTATTCTGTACACTGACAGACACGTGTCAATATACAGTGAAATTTTATAAATGACATGCAGATTTTAAAATTAAAAAAGAAAAAAAACTTTCAGGCAATCATTTTGTAAAAGCTTCAGAGGGTGGGTGAGATTTGGAGTTGTCTTTGGTGTTTTCCATTTAGAAAGGAAACAAAAATGACAATCGGTAATTATTGTAGCCAATTTGAACAGTTTTGCATTTGCTTGTTTACAAACATTGCACATTGATAATGATGAAAATTATCAGTTTTGAAAGTTTTTATAGGACTAGGCCAGATAGGGGCGCTATATAGTATCTCTTAACTCTTGTCACAAAAGTCTAGAGTTGGCTTGTCTTTGATGCCTGCGAGTTGGACAAGAAGAAATAGACAGACAACAAAATCATGTATATAACCTTTATTGGTTCCTTAAAATGACCAATAAATGTCGAGGCACAACTCGACCTTCCATACAACGATAAAACATTAATAGCAGTGAGGCACAACTCACCCAACATACATTAACATTACAACATGGATCCATTTATACAAACAGTGAGTATGCTTATGAGTGAACATAACCAAAACTACCCCGCATCATCGCGATAAACAATTCAGATTCCCCAACCAAGACGCGTATAGCCCTGCCCGTCTAATATAGTCTGGTAGTAGAAGTGGTAACATGCCTACTTGCTGCTCCTGATAGATTCAATCCAGTCTTGGACCACAAGCGAGTTTCTGGCAAGCTTCTACCCAAAAAGCTTAAAAATAACATCCAATAAATTCCCAACAAATGTCCCATACAATACTACTATTCAGTTTAGTTTTACACTAATACTACAAATGAAATATGTATATAATGTTGGGCCTATGCTCTACCAAATGCATACAAACTATAATGTTACACTCACCATCTACACGGCTAAATAACCAGCATGGTTTCTGTCAGCATCTCAAAGTGAACATGTTTACCACAACTAACTTAAAATCATGTCAAACGGAATCCACAACCATACTGACTACTCCTCAATGGTACTACACGACCATGTGAGGCTTGGGTTATTCACTAAACCCTAGCTAGGCAACGTCTTGCCCATTCGTTCACTTGAAGCATACTGAAGTGAAAACACACACTAGCCTTTTCACTGAAGTCTTAATTTGCATATTGGTATTAAACATTTGCCTAACAGTTTACAAACAAGTATGGAACGCCCATGGTGCATATAAGTACCAATAAGTAAAGCACAACATCATCTTTCCGTGACAACTCTAAATACATGAATTCTCATGAGGAGCCATCACAGCAGAATATCCGGAATAATTTTGAGAAGTTGTCGTCGTCTCTTGATTGGGAGGACTAAATATTAGCCACATATTTTCACATACAAATCTGTTCTTTAGTAGGGTTCTGGCCTTGATGAAAACTTAATTGTACTGGGTAAGGTATATAAATTTTGCCAGTATGTGCCTAGGTTTTTCATAGATGCACAAGGGTTATGTGACCAATGAGCATTCTCAACATAAAGATCTGGAATTTTCACTGTTCATTGTTGTTTCATTGCTATCGTCTAATATACTCCCAAAATACAAATTGAAAGATCTAAAATAGCGTTCCGATTTGACTAGCTTTATCAGAGATGTAATGTATATATGTATAATATACAATATAATAAAATTTAAAAGTTCTAAACAATATTTATCTTACCTAAGCCTGACCAAAAATTTTGAGAATTTGGGACTGTTTTTTCCAAAAAATAACAAAATACATCCCAGAAATTGTAGGAAATAATTAAAATTATAAAAAATCATAATAATAAACAACTTCTTTTCTTGCTCAGCAAGATTTCTCGATTAGATTCCTTGGTTTTTGGTCATTCTGAGTAGCATTTCAAATGCATCTTTGCTACTTCCCCTCCTCTTCCTTTATTGAATAAAAGTGACTGCTACAAATACAGAAAGCATTTCAAATGCATCTTTGCTACTTCCCCTCCTCTTACTTTATTGAATAAAGTGACTGCTACAAATACAGAAAGCATTTCAAATGCATCTTTGCTACTTCCCCTCCTCTTCCTTTATTGAATAAAGTGACTGCTACAAATACAGAATGCTAATTTCAACCATGGAGCATGATGCTTTCTGTAATTTAGCAAAATGCGATTCTAATTTTTCTGCTGTATACAGTATTTGCTCAGTGTTTTTAAATCAGTTACTGTTACTTTCCCTCTGAGTAAATTTCTTTTCATTAAGTGTTTTCAAGGTTCCTTTGCCAGATGTTAAAACTCTTGTTGTGGTTGAAATTTCCCATTAAGCGAAGCTTTTCTAGGCCTAACTCTGTTTCTTCTCCAGTGGATACAAATACTTTGGCTACTTCCATTTCCTTTGGCATGCGATTTTGGAGTGTAATTTGTTGCAATAATAGCACGCCTGTTTTTTATCATAAACCTGTTTACCGTCGTTGCCGCCACAATAGTGGGGAACATTGATTTCAGTATACAGTATTTTGTTTGTTTTTCACACTAACACCTCCTTCATCAATGTCTGAGTCAGTGCTGTCCACATCATTTTGAGGCATTAAATATGAATTGGGATTATCTGTGAAAACATGTGGGGCAGATGGCAGCTTTCAATCTTCTCAGACACAGTAATATTCACACGTCTTAGTGTTCATGGATTAGACTTACGCACTACTCGAGAGCATTTGTCAATAGGTACCCCATTGCATCCATCAGTTTCCAGATATTCCAGTCCATGTGCAATGTTCATTACATTTATGACGAGTGAAGCCGCCAAGTTAGCGTTGACGAGAATGAGCCACGACAGAGAGCTTAAAGTTGTCAGTGGTATATCAACATGAATGGATGACATGTCCTCGTCTTCTTTATCGATATACACAATCCACCAGGCCTAAACTTTGAGATAAACGTCGTAGACAAGAAGGTCATGAAGGGTTTCCTTTGATATGAAATTAATGCTTGTCCTCCAAATATCTTCAAAGACCTTTTATATGGTATTGCTTCGATTTTAGACCATAAACACAGCCAAAGACATACCCTTTTAACTTATAAGTCAATTTCAAGTTTATCACCTAATAGATAATAATAGATAAACATGATGTGGATCCTCATTTTTTGCTTCTATGGCAAAAATATGAATAGTATTACGTTGAGAATACTGTTTGAGGTCTTAAGTCTGTTGCATTTTAGAATTTAGCAGTTTTTGCATGTGCATAATATTAACACCATATTGCGAATATAAGCTAATGGCATCCTCGGCCAAACTAAGATGTGTTTTAAATTTCTATCTCCTGAGAGTTTAAGACTCCAGCTTTTCTTATAAAAAAGATTCTTAAAATCGCTTTTGATATCAATATCTTGAAGTTGAATTGATACAAGTAAAATTCTACATTAATATATACATAATACAGTACTTGATTTCAGTTTTTGTAGTTATGTTATTCATTGTGGATGTGCCTCCTTCCTGTGTTTAAACTCCTGCTCACACATATATTTATAAAAATTCTGTTTTCTGTGCAAGAACTCTGTGGTCTCGACTCCAGTATTCCATGATTTTTTTTGAGGTGCTGCCATCTGATTTCAGTCATCAAAAGATTTTCGGGGTTATTTAAATTATTTTCATATATTATTTGCGGTATTGTTATTTCACATTTTTCATCGTTGAAATTAAGCTCCACGTACTCTCATAATCTAATGTTGTGTACCTCAGCAATTTAACATTTATTCATCATTGCATGCATAATATGTGGTGTTGTCCGAATTGTTTCTCATATTCTTCTTGCTAACTACATAGTCATTGTGTGCTGTTATATCGGTTTCGATAATGGTAGAATGACAGACTGTACAAAACTGTTCCAGGTCATCCTAATCATAATTGAACACAATATCATCAGATTGTATGTGCTCAAGCAAGTGTAATTATCATTACAGATGAGTGATATTAATAAGTTCTTGTAAAGTAGTTGTGTATTGTAATGTGGTTCCTGGTTTTCTGCCAAAATTCAAGAAGGTCTTTAAGTGTTGCAATGGTACCCTTTGTTAAATGGACAGTTAACATCTGTCCATTTATTTCTAAGGAATAACGGTAGAAGTTCTAGACGTTCTAAGATTTTGGACAATCCATCGATTGTGTCTAATTCAGCTAGTTTTCCCAATGCTTTTAGAGTGCCATAACAGTTGCCCAGAACATTTGTAAAATCACTTAGAGAGTCAGTAGTGAATGCATGTCTTAAATATTTTATCGCTCCAGGCTTTTGAATTTATATCAGAATTTCCAAACTTTTCATTCAACTTCTTGAGAGCTGCTTGGTACACTTCTGTGGATGGCTTTAGTACACAGTACTGATAAGCAGTTCCCTCACAAAGGAAAAGTAAATGCTGCAATTTAATGCCATCATCCGGCAAAAGGTACCCCATTGCTTAAATCCAACTCCAGATATTTCAGTCCCAATGAGGTGTTCAATACACCAAGTTAATAGTTGACAGAGAGCTGAAAGCTGTCAGTGGTATATCAACACGGATGGACAGCATGTTGTCTTCTTCTTTATCAATATACGCAATCCATGAGGTTTAAATGTTACGAAATAAGTGTTGTAGTCAAGAAAGTGAAGAAGGGTTTCCTTTGATATGCAATTAATGCTTGTCCTTTTCTTATCTTCAGAGACCTTAAACACATTTTTGGAGTGTGTTGTTAAAATGTGAGTGAGCATTTATAAAAAAATAAATTTCACAAGCAGTTCTTGTAAATGGGCCTGGCTCGATGTTTAGCTCCATTAATAGTTCAATTATGTTGTTATTCCATCATTAAAATTGCTTACTGGGCAATTGTTAACTGAATAAATAAAAGAATATGAATGGGGAGGTTAATTAAAGGATATTATAGATGTTGCATACAGAGCATTCTATTTTCATTCTTCTTTCTTTATAAAATTATTAAAATATTTTAGTTATTTTGTTTTTCTAAATTACAAGGATCTACAGAGCAGAATACTATAAATACAAATTTTTAGTTTTTATATCACTTTTGAGATACTGTATATGAAATACATAATTAGTGTTTTTGAATATGAAGCATGAGATATCAAATGATTGATTGCTAGAACATAGATAATTACACATACCATAGTCACAAAAACAAAATGAAGAGCACTTATACAAATTAGAAGACATAGTCCAGATATACCAGATGTACCAGATATCACAGCACAAATGTTGCAATACACTGCAAGGTTCACATTCAAAAGACCTCATTAGACTCTTACGTCTGCAATCGGTTCCTGAAATATAGTCTTTCACAGACTTTGAAACACGACTTCTACTACCGATATATTTGATGAGTGTTACAAAACTCTGTACAGATAAATCACGACCAGCACGGCCAGTTTCTTGTAAATAATCATCAAGTTCTGTAGGAATAATGGCAGAAGTTGTATAATTTTGGTAAATCCATCGATTGTGTCTAATTTGGCTGTTTTTTTCCCCAATGCTTCCAGAGTGCCATAGCAGTTGTGAAAATGATTAGAGAGTTAGTAGTGAATGTATGTCTTTAATATTTTATCACTCCAGGCTTTAGTGATTATATTAGTATCTCAAAACTTTTCATTCAACTTCTTGAGAGCTGCTTGGTACCCTTCTGTGGCTGGCTTTAGTACACAGTACTGATAAGCAGTTCTCTAACAGAGGGAAAATAAATTCTGCAAATTAACGGCATCATCTGGCAAAAGGATCATCCAACTCCAGATATTTCAGTCCGTATGCGGTGTTTAATACACCAAGTTAATAGTTGACAGAGAGCTGAAAGCTGTCAGTGGTATATCAACATGGATGGACAGCGTGTTGTCTTCTTCTTTATCGATATACGCAATCCATGAGGTTTAAATGTTAGGAAATGAATGTCGTAGACAAGACGATAAAGAAGGGTTTCCTTTGATATACAATTAACGCTAGTCCTTTTCATATCTTCAAAGACCTTAAACACGGTGTTACTCCAATTTTGGAGTGTGTTGTTAAAATGTGAGTGAGCATTTGTAAAAGAACTTTTCACAAGCAGTTCTTGTAAATGGGCCTGGCTCAATGTTTAGCTCTATTAATAGTTCAATTATGCTGTTATTTCCATCATTAAAATTGCTTACTGCCATATTTATGTAAGTACATTCATCTTAAATTGTTAATCATGTTGGTTATATTTTTCAACTAGTGCTCATTAAACTATTTACAAATAAGCATAATTAGTCAAGTTCTAATTTCCTTTCACTGGACGATTTAAATCAGATATTTTCTCTGTTACATATCTATTGAACTTTGTACATTCCATCAATATCTCTCTTTCACTGAAGCTCGATTGTTTTAAGTGTTTTTGAACGTTTCTGAAAAAAATCAAGAATAAAATATAAATTTGTACATTTAATCAGAATTGACAAATCTTGGGCTGTCATACTATGGGCCAATCATCAATTTAAAGGTATTAGAAATGGAATTTTATATTCTAAGAAATTAATATTATTCCGAAACATGTAAACGTCTAAATATAACGTAAAATAGGCATTTCACACCTTTGGGAGTGCAAATGACTGACTCAGTATTGTATATACTGTGGGACGTCGATCATATAATCGTCCGATGTCCCTTCTGGTAATAACAAAGTATTATGGTTTTGACAAATGACAAATTTAAAACTGTTAACAACCCCAAGAAATCATTCGATAATAAAATAATAATAATATAAATTAATTGACATATTTCTTACAATATTAGCAAAACAAGCAGAATGGCTTAAATAAATCTGTTCAATTTTTCTTCTAATAGCAATCTCCAATTGATTGTCCTTATGTGTGCATTTTGTACAACAAGCACCATCACAATTGCATTTACCCCTTTGAAAAAAAAACTCTGATAACATGGTAGATAATGGTAGCGACAAGGTAGATAAAGGTAGTTAACAGGGTTAATGCTATAAAAGCTACCATATCAAGGGATGCTACCAAGGATATGGTCAGCAATGCTCTACAAGAACATAGGAAAATACAGCCATTATTTAGAATAAACCTTAAGGCATTAATAACATCAACAAACAGGGTAATTATATACTACCTTACTAGGTAGTTCTCTGTGGTGCTAGGTAGATCTTCCTAGTAATTTAATATGGTAGATCTAACTTGTCAGAGGATGTTATTTTTTTCTAAGGGACATGTGCACATAGCAGCACAAATATCACAGCACAAATGTTGCAATACACTGCAAGGTTCACATTCAAAGGACCTCATTAGACTCATACCTCTGCAATCAATTCCTGAAATATAATCTTTAACAGACTTTGAAATCGTCTTGTACTACTGCTATATTTGATGAGTGTTACAAAACTCTGTACAGATAAATCATGACCAGCACCAACAGTTTCTTGTAAATAATGATTAAGTTCTGTAGGTGGACCGAGATGAATAACATTTTGGAGTCCCTTCACATCCATCCCCCTACCAAAAGCAATTGTAGCTAACATCACATGAATTGTTCCAACGTGAAGTGTATGCATGCAAACTAAAAATTTGGGAATGGGTAACTAAAACGCTCATCTGTATGAGTAAAAAATAGCAATTGATAATAATATTAATATGTGACATGGGTTTATTGCCGAGGGCTCTGAGCACTTTACAATTATTAACCCCTAGTAATAATAAACATCTATGAAACACAATTCATGTTATAGTGTTGCAGCTGTAATCAGCGCACCATATGCCATTTGTACCACCATGGTTCCCACTGAGTAGAGAGAGGCAATGTAGATAGTGTGTTGTGTGAATACAAACAACCTGCCAGAGTTAGCCTCAATGTGAACTGCTTCAAATGCTAACAAAGTCAATCTTGCTTAAAAAATAATATATGTAAGCATTGTAAACAAAGTTATATTGTATGTATGTACGTATGCATTATTAGACCTACCTTTAATTGCTTTCACTTTTGTAGGTGTCAGAGCTGGCTTCACTTCAGGTCCATCGTTTTTCAGTTGTGGGCAGACTTTTCCTTCCAAAGACTTATTTCGCAATGTTTCTGTTCCCCAGGTTGCCACCAGAAGCAATTTTACAAATATTGATGGCTTCTTGGCTTCTTTTTTTAACATAAGTAAGCCCATTTTGCTTTAGGTATATCAATACCAAAAATCTTGTTCATCTCGCCAAAAAACGGACAATTGGTTGGAATATGCCCAGATTTGTTTTGTTCATCCTTGTCCTCCATGTATTGGCGTTTCAAGTTTTTGCATTTGTTAGTGATTTGACAGATTTCGTATCTTGTTATTTCTCCAAATTCTTATCGATACAAAAGTTGTCGCGTCGCATCACTCCAATGAACATTCACCATTCTGATACTTCGATACTTCATGATGAAGTGAGGTCAAGATGGCATCACATGGGCTTTTCTTAAAAGGAGTGCACTCTGACCCTGACTATTGAAACACACTGTCATATCCACGCATCTTAGTGTCCATGGACGAGACTTGAGCACTACTTGAAAACATTAGGCAAATGACACCCCATTTCATCCGTCCAACTCCAGATATTCCTGTCCATATGCGGTGTTCAATACGCCAAGTTAACGTTGACAAGAGTGAGCCACGACAGAGAGCTTAAAGCTGTCAGTGGTATGTCAACATGGATGGACGACAGGTCGTTGTCGTCTTCTTTATCGATATACGCAATCCACCAGGCTAAATGTTACGAGATAACTGTTGTAGACAAGAAAGTGATAAAGGGTTTCCTTTGATAGACAATTAACGCTTGTCCTCTCCATGCAAGGCAATTCCTCGCAGCAGTCCTTCCCAATTAAGTGCATTCACATCTGATGAGCCGCTACTTGCTGTGGATAAAGAGAGGTCAGTGACATTATTATCATCAATCATATCATTTACATAATCGTCAATCTGATCATTATTACATTTATTATTATTTTGAGTATTATCAGGACTTGTATCTTTTTTGTTATTACTAGCATTATTGGTACCATCTTCAATACCAACTTTTTGATAAAATTATAACTTTTAAGTCTAAATTTATTCATTTTTTTGGTCAAAATACTTATGTACATTAAATCTAGGGATGTATAATCGCGGTATGATTTCAGTGTACTACAATTTTTTAATTATTGTCAAAATAGTATTTGATGTTAAGCACTGCATAACTTATAAATCACAGAATATCAGTAATTTGATTAGGGTCATAGTCATAGAGAGTGTCTGTGTTAAAGTGACACAATAAAAACATTTATTTTTAATGAGGCAGGTCAAAATGATGTTTAAAATGGGGAGTTTATTTGAGGAAGTACTGTAATGTATTCAAAGTATTTTTTACGTTCTTACATGAAATAACTGCACAGAATCCCTGCATAGAAACCTGACATTCAGGGAGGTAAAATTCTATCCACTTCAATAGTTCAATAGAATAGGCTACTTTCTGAAGATGCCACTGTCTGGCCACAGATAAAGATTCAAAAGTGTTGTCACTTCATCTTCACAGGAGCACATCTGTATATATAAACAGTGATACGGTACCTGTCAACAGATAAAAAAAAACAAATTATTAAAATCATTAATGTATTAGATCCAATAAAAACAAGAGATATTTGCGTTTTGATGAATTATATATTCATAATATACATACCTTTCTCATCAAATATATTTACTTCACCAAATCTCTGTAACAAGCAATTGTCATGTCCGGTATTGACAATATTTAGTTGATGATCTTCATATCTCATAAGTTTGTAAAATCTAAATTTACAACTACAGGTTTATAAATGCAGAACTAATGATGTTGAATTGGCAATTGTTACACCCACCAACAAAGTCAGGCAGAGGTTATGTTTCCACCCCTGTTTGGTTCTCTGTGAACAACTTCCTGACCACACTATTAATCATAGTAATGGAATTTCCAGAAATTGTAATGGTAAGATGTGGAAGTTAGTTGATTTTTAAAGGTCAGTTCCAAAGGTCAAGGTCAAACAAATGGTCCAATTTCTCATTTAAATTGGAGAATTTATATTGCAGAGGTTTATTATGTGAGTGGAGGTATGCATGTTTTTTATATTCAATATTTAGCTCGGAGGAACCTCACAAAGCACAGACTTTTTATGTATGAAAACTGACTCTACTCATTCATTCAAATTAAATTTCTGAAAAATTGAATTCAGACTTAATGTTTGTGATTAGCACCAACTGATCTCACCTATGATGCAGCTCATTTTGTGTGAGAACAAATGTCCTCTGATTCTAAATGTTTGTTTGATTTTTACTCAATAGAATCAGGGGCTGAATAAATTACAGTAGCAACTTACTGTAGATGATAATTGCAGAATATCTGCATTTAAGATTCCAATATTCTTATTTATATATAGATTAAAGTTTTAAATCTCATCATTATTAAATAAACAATGAAACTGGTATTATACTTACAAGCCAAACCTCAGGAATGTGGAAAAGTTCCTTTTCTTCAACATGTATTTTTGTTAAGCATTCCTTACAATATACAAGGCTTGTGTCACAGTCTAAGCACTAGAAAACTCATCATTTATTACATCATCACAAATGACAAACATACTGTAGATCCCTTTATTTTCGCGGCCCTAAATTTTCACGATTTTACAATTTTTAACATTTCGCGACTTTTATTTTCGCCATGGGACGTTTTCAAAGCACAATAATTTTCGCGAATTTTACCTGTCATTACGTTGGGCATAAATCAGTTATTTGTTCGGAAACTATTTTTTAGTTGAGAAGCATAATATTAGTTTTAAAACTAGAGTCCTTGTCCGTGATAAACAATGTTTAATAGGCCCCGATTCATCTACCTCAAATATCGCGAGGTATCAGTATCACAGGCTATCATAGCGACGGATCGCGAGACAACTCTGGTTCTTAGGCCTAAAGAGGCTAGGCCTAAGCCGTTTTCAGTTGACAATTTTCGCGATTTTATTCACCCATTGCCACGTAGATTTACTGCCCTCCATTAGGCTACGATTGTTTATTGACCAATGATGGGAAATGCCGTTTCGAAAAAAAACTTGATTTTGCTATTATTATCGTCAGTAATTTATCTTGCAAATTATTTTTCAATGAACATGTGTTACTGTGAGAAGCTTCAACCTGGAAGTGTATAGCGCCACCTAGGCTACGTTACAATAAAATGGCAGCCTCCAGTGACGGAAAATGTTTCGAACTTTGCCTTCAAACTACGATTGTTTAACCAATGAAAAGGGTGATTTTGAAATCTAATTATTACGATAGTTATATTTACAACATATCTATCTTGGAATCGTGCCAAAATTATTATTTTCACAAAACAAAATTATTTTTAGACGATTTTCTCAGCCTGACTAGGCCTAGCCCCACCGGTCCAGGCTAGGCCTGTATCGACCTACGCGCGCGACCTGGACCTACACATGATAAATTCCTATATTTTTCTTTGAGATTTTCGCGGCCTTTAATTTTCGCGATCGTCAAGTCATCGCGAAATTCGCGAAAATTAGGGGCGCGCGAACATAAAGGGATCTACAGTAGTTGGTGGATTGGTTTTTTACTAGCCCTGATGTAAATGCTGAGCAGATGTCAATCCACTTACTTGCTTACTTCCTTTCCTTATTCACATAATAGCGACTGCTTGATCCATCGTGTGAAATAGCTCAGTCTGCTTCATGTGGTTGATCTTTTTCTGCATTTGTGGATATGGTATAGTGAGGCTTGGTGTAGAAATTTTACTAACATGACTGTTTGTTGCAATAATAGCACGCCTGTTCTTTATCATAAACCTGTTTACCGTTAGCACAGTCTGCTTCATGAATTGGTTGATCTTTTTCTGCATTTGTGGGTATGGCTGTAGTGAGGCATGGTGTAGAAATTTTACTAACATGACTGTTTGCCAATAAATCTGCTTTGCCCTTTTCCAATTTATAGAGGCCCAAAAGAAGGGTGTTTTCCCAGTCATTACAGGTTTTTTTGTGCATGGTTGCCTTGTGTTTGATTTTCAGCTATGACTATTATTATTATTTTCACTCAACAAAAATGCATACTTTCATACTTAACGACATACTTAAGATTAAATAATATTTGAATTAATATAACCAACTACTACTTTAAATCTATGAAAAATAAATAATAATGAACAGTCGGATACTTGTAAATAAAGACAGACAACAACGGAACTTCAACCTGTAATTCCAGATTACAAGTCAAACACCCGGTGGACCAACTAGGCTCACAATAGAGCAGACTTAGAAGGAAATACCGTACACCTGAAAACTTGTTTAAAAAGATACTGTAATCCACGATGGGATTTGAAGCCAAAGGTTTTACCCTGTCATCCAACTAACGCTCAACAATACAACAGAGTTTTAGAAGGAAATAGCGAATATTTAGAAACTTGTTTCATTTAGGAGGATGGGACAAAGCCGAAGTTCACCGACATACAAGTACTTGCTTTTTATATTGTTAATGATGTTGGTTATATTTTTCAACTAGTGCTCATTAAACTATTTACAAATAGGCCTAATTAGTTAAGTTCTAATAAAATTCCTTTTCACTGGACAATTTAAATCCGATATTTTCTCTGTTACATATCTATTGAATTTTGCGCATTCTATCAATATTTCTCTTTCACTGAAGCTCAATTGTTTTAAGTGTTTTTGAAAGTTTCTGGGAAAAAAAAACAAATCAAGAATAAAATATAAATTTGTACATTTAATCAGAATTGACAAATCTTGGGCTGTCATACTATGGGCCAATCATCAATTTAAAGGTATTAAAAATGGACTTTTATGTTCTGAGAAATTAATATTATTCCAAAACATGTAAACGTCCAAATATAATGTAGAATAGACATTTCACACCTTTGGGAGTGCAAATGGCTCAGTATTATATATACTGTGGGACGTCGATCATATAATTGACCGATGTTCGTTCTAGTAATAATAAAATGTTATGGTTTTGACAAATGACAAATTTAAAACGGTTAACAATCCCAAGAAATCATTTGAGAAAAAAATAATAATAATAAAAATTTATTGACATATTTCATACAATATTATTATTAGCAAAACAAGCATAATGGCTTAAATCAATCTGTTTAATTTTTCTTCTTGCAATCTCCATTTCGTTGCCCTTATATGTGCATTTTGTAGTACAAGCACCATCACAACATGTGCACTTAGCAGCACAGATATCACAGCACAAATGTTGCAGTACACTGCAAGGTTCACATTCAAAGAACCTCATTAGACTCTTACCTCTCCAATCAGTTTCTGAATATAATCTTTCACAGACTTTGAAACACGACTTAATACTACCGCTATATTTGATGAGTGTTACAAAACTCTGTACAGATAAATCACGACCAGTACGGCCAGTTTCTTGTAAATAATCATCAAGTTCTGTAGGTGGACCGAGATGAATAACATTTTGGAGTCCCTTCACATCCATCCCCATTCCAAAAGCAATTGTAGCAAACATCACACGAATTGTTCCAACGTGAAGTGTATACATGCAAACTAAAAATTTGGGAATATTAAAGTTAGCTAAAACGCTCATCTGTACGAATGAAAAAAATAGCAATTGATAATAATATTAATATGTGACATGGGTTTATTGCCAAGCTCTCTGAGCACTGGGTAGAGAGAGGCAACGTAGATAGCGTATTGCCCAAGAACACAAACAACCGGCCAGAGTTAAGGCCCGGTCACACTATCATCAATAACGGTACCGATAAATCGATGGCGACATCGGTACCAATAAATCGGTTTCTTTACGGTCACACTAGCAAAAAAATTTGGTTGCTAACACAATACTGTACCGACAGTACGTCACCGCGCGAGAGCCGCTCTCTAAGGTCTTCTAGGCCGGCCTAAGAACCTAGTCTAGAACCTAGCTAGGCCTAGGCTATGATGGTCCTGATACTCACCACTCATTCCAATTCTGTCCCCTATGTCTTTCCACACGTCTTTTTTTTTCATGGTTTTTAAATTGTACATGCGATTTGTTGTACAAAATCTCATTTCACGCCACCTCCATTAATAACTCAATTTGGTCATACATCTTGATCGTCGATCGTGTGTACTACTACACCGCCGCCCCGGCTTGATGGAAACGTGCTCTTCTCTGATTGGCTGAAAGTTTTTTATCACTCCCGATTTCTAGAAAAAATCGCTCCAAAAGCGATTCCACCGATACAATACTGATACCACTGACGACCATCGCATCGGTTTCGAGCTAGTGTGACCGCCTCCGTACATTTACACTACACCGATAATTTGTATTGGTATCAATATATCGGCATCGATATTTCGGTAGTGTTATTGGTGATAGTGTGACCGGGCCTTTAGCCTCAAAC
This sequence comes from Nesometra sesokonis, assembly GCA_025631205.1. NCBI lineage: Eukaryota > Metazoa > Echinodermata > Crinoidea > Comatulida > Antedonidae > Nesometra > Nesometra sesokonis. Next base: position 36,880 of record JAOTQE010064820.1, read on the forward strand.
TACCGACCTCATGATTTAATGAAGTCCAAAACACAACCGTTGTGTCAACTGCTTCCAATGCTAACAAAGTCAATCCTGCTTAAAAAATAATATAATATTCAATTGTAAGCATTGTAAACAATGTTATATTGTATGCATGTACGTATGCATTATTAGACCTACCTTTAATTGCTTTCACTTTTGTGGGTGTCAGAGCTGGCTTCGCTTCGTGTCCATCGTTTTTCAGTCCTGGGCAGACTTTTCCTTCCAAAGACTTATTTCGCAATGTTTCTGTTCCCCAGGTTGCCACCAGAAGCGATTTTACAAATATTGATGGCTTCTTGGCTTCTTTTGTAAACATAAGTAAGCCCATTTTGCTTTAGGTATATCAATACCAACTGTTTGTAATAATTGTATCTACAATTTGGGAAAAAATGGTTTAAAATTATAGCACAGTATTTTAATGATTTCGACAAGTGACATTTGGGAAGGAAATCAAATCCACATCTCACTCATATAGAAGCAATAATCAGGAGCGGATTTGAGGGGTCACAATTTCCTTCATGTTAATAATACTATGAGTAGATTAAACACGTGTTCAAGTTCTATATTCTGTATTTCAATTTAGTATACAGTATTACGGTCAGTCATGGTGATGTCTTTAGGCTAGGCATGGGCCTAGGCCTTAATAATTTGAAATGACCAGGGCCTCTACTAGTCTCCCTCCCTGGTGACCACAAATTATTATATTGGTTAAATTGATAATTTCAATTTCTAAAAATGATGTATATGATGAATATGCATAATTGATTAGTTCAAGTCTAATTCGGTCTTTAAACGGTTCCAATGTGCATGTTTCATGTAAGATTTACATCTGTCGGAATCCAAGTACATTGAGGAGAATTGTAAAATTATGGAAAGCGATTCTGTATACAATTTCTGTTGAAATACTAATATTTGATGGTGTAGTTGACTGATGGTCGTGGCTCTTGAATCCATGATGATTTTGAGGTCCACATCCATTTTTCTTAATGGGAAAGCACATTATCAAATGGTGCTTCAATACTTAAAACAGGGAATTTAATTCTGCACTGTTCACATTGTTTTGCTCTTGGAACATCGGGTAGTTTTGAAAGAATGCAAACTTTCAGAGGTTTAATGTTGTGATAAATTTTTGTATATGGTCTTTTTGCTCCAGTAATATCTTTGGTAGCATCTGGTGTTTTCTCCCTGTTTTTCCATGGGTTATTGTTTTTTCCTCCTTTCTTTCCTTGTCCTTCCTTCGGTGTTTGCAGGAAGGTGGTCCTTGATGGGTTCTTGCATTTGGGAGATTGTTGTAAATATTCTAAATGTTTCTTCAACAGCTTTTCTATTTCAGCTATGCAAAGACTGTGCTTGCACAGATTTCCGACTTATAACAGGGGCATGAACATTTAACATGATTCTCGAATACGGTACATTGATACATTCTGTTCTTGCATGTCTTTGCTGCAACAAGATACGTGTTCCTTTTTTCAGTGTCTATAGCAGGCATCTGTTGGATGGCTTGTGAATTGTTTAATAAGGCTGTTGCTTCCTTAATGACATGATCTATGAGATCATCTGACCAAGCACCTATCATTTTTAAAACTTCCTTCACATCCACAGAAACCTCATTTTGATCTTTGTTTGGAATTTGTTTACACTTTGTATTTTCTTTTTTTAGTACATCATCTACTGACACATATTGTTAAACTTCTTGACATAATCAAGTCTTTCATTTTCACTCAATAAAAAGCAGTCATCAGCAGGAACTTGCAAATATGACACAATATCGGATAGCTCATACATATCGCTTAACCCACATATCGCTAATTGCAGTTCATACTTTTGGTCGTGGTCTACTGCCTCCCATACATTTTTTGTAAATTGAAGTTTGCTTAAGTTAACTTTAGCTTTATCATTTTTCGTAATAGCCTCTTTTTTCGTTAATTTGTTAGAACCTATCATTTTTTTAACAGACAAGGTGTTTAGCTTATAAATAAGGGTATTTGTACACATATTTCAGGAAGGGTAGTCATTACCAACAGTGGTAGGAAGAGCACGAGTACATCTCAAGGAATTATGTTTTAACAACTTGCATGCATATAGGTAGGCTAGCTCTGTTTATACTGATCATCTACCCCCAATCTGTCACCAATCTCCGCCCAAATGTCGGCTTTCTTGTTTTTTCATCTTTGTACTCGTGATGAGATTTGTTATACAAAATTGGATTGGCCTCCACCATTATAATTAATTGTTCTACTTGCTCGCCTTTCATCGTCGTCGTTTTTGTGTCAGTCTGTGACATGGCAACAGCAAAAAAAATTGCCCTGGTACTTAATTCTGATTAGTCAAAAGTATTTTCGGACTGAAAGTATTTCTGAAACTTGCTTGCAAAGCGATTCATTCCGATTTAAATTTTTATTGTATGACCATTTTCCGACGTGTTTATTCGGTTCGGAACATGTGTGAACATCTCTATTCTATACCACTGCTCAAATTTTTTCATTGGTTCGGTTGACATGATCCAAAGTCGGATTGAGTGTTACTGCACCTTTAGGGTTGAAAACTCTGCCTTAGGGAGAAAATGCTGACGTTAAGGGGAAAATTTCACTACGTTAAGGCAAGCCTTAGGGAGAAAATTCTGACGTTAAGGGGAAAATTTCACTACGTTAAGGCAAAAATCAAACAAAGGCTACAGTAATGTTTATCTCCAAACTCTGTCACTGTACACAAAATAACTTCACACAGGCCTATAGCTCATAAGAGTACTGTACATATTTTCTTGAATGGTACTTTAAAGCCCAGGTCTCAGATAAATGAGGTTGGACTCAAGGGATTACTCTTTTTTTATTAGGTTTTACATTCCAAGTATTTACACATGGCATGATTTCCCCATTTATATTATGAGAGTGTTAAAATTCTCACAATTATTAAATCTGTCTACCATTCTCTTACTGACACATAGCATTTTGCTTATTTCGTTAACATTGAAGTTGTTTTCTACAAATTCAAACAAACCCCCCTAGCCCCCCGTAGCGCCACCATTGACTGGCCTATGGCCTACTAGGCCCTAGTAATTCAAATTTCTCTAGCTAGGCCCTACTACTATGTCTAGGCCTAGGCTAGAGAGGCTAAAATCTCTACTGCATGATATCCGAGTCAATGGTTATTGGATTATCATAAATTGCTTTTAAAGAAACAAAAACTTAAAGCCTTTGACAACCTAAAAGAGCCACTTTGACAATTTTTATTGTTAATAATGGTGTATCAGTATGATTCTCTTTACAATTCCAACTTGTTTTTTTCCTTAGCTACAACCTTTGAGGCTTCTAAACAATGGTGGCTCCGGTTTCATCTACATTCCATATATCACTTGGTCCAAAATAACGTTAGCTAGTTTATCAGAGAAATTGAAAACATTGTTTCTGTTAAAATTCATAGCACGGTTTATGCTTGAAACCTCTGCTTTTCTTACCTTTTGTATGATTCACTTTACAGTTCCAACTGTTTATGCTTTTAACCTATTTTTATGCTAATGTTTGTTTTTTTTTTGTGCCTCTTCATAAACAAAAGAGCCAATATTTTTTAGCTTCAACTCCCTCCTCCAATTATCTTACATTGGGATGTCATACACTACCTGCTAGTTCAAATGGAAAATTCCTGATTTCTATTGGTGTTAATCCAAAATACATAATAGCAGCTCTCAAAATGTACTGAACAAGATGTTCAGTATATTTGGTACAAGATGGTTTCAAACATATCTAGCATGTACATTATTTAACTGTGGGAGCAGTTGGCGCAGCAATTGCAGTTCAGAATCCCAATCGAGAGGTTGGTGATTCGAGACTCACTCACGCCAGTTGCTTGTGCACCTGAGCAATGCACTTTACTCACATTTCTTCAGTCTACCCAGCTGTCTGATAGGTACTGGCTAATTGCTGGGAAGTAACCTGCGATGGACTAGCGTCCCATCCAGGGGGAGTATCATACTCTCATCCACTTCACACTACAGAAACTGGAAATAAGCTCCAGGTCTATGAGCCTTCAGGCTTGGACAATGGATTTACTTTACTTTTACATCATTTAAAGCCCTTATAATTTCAACTATTTAAAGGACTATCATCATCTGAAATGTTTAAAAAATGTAAAATACAGTATATAAAATTGTACAAACATTATGATACTTAATTTTAAAAAATAAATAATGCTATTATACCATATTCTCTATTCTTGCCGCCACAGCAGATGTAGTGTTCTTATTTTTAAAGTGTGTCCTGAGAAATTATCTTCCTCAATTCCACACTTAACTAGAACTTCCCTTAGAAGCGTAATGAAGTTATCCCGCGTTAGGAGTTCCTGACTATGTTGATGTTCAATGAATGCAACATATTTTGACATATTAATATACTGGACGCATGATATTATTTCATAAATTGATATATTGATTTCCTTCCCAAATAGATCTGTCTTTGAGGCATTTAGATGTAAAATGAAACACTGGGAATCTGGTTTAAAGGTAATGTCAGAAACTTCCGGAGCTTTCTTTATTCTACATGTAAACTCATCACATCATAAAAATCCATAGAAAGCCAGTTTAAATAGACACTGTGCCATACTGTCCAAGAATGGAGAAAAAAAACACCCTGGTCAAGTATTGAATACATTGGTTATCCCATATTCCATTGAAATCTTCCAAACTATAGCCAGGGGTATATCTTTTCCATAATGGTCACTGTTGTTTTCCTTGGGTCATCATCTTTCTCCTGGCCTAACCTAGGCCCTCTACCTAGGTATAGACATAAATGTTTGCACTTGAATCAGTAGAATCATCTGATTTTGTCTTGGTTTTCCATGTAGGAACACCTCTAAAATATGTCCCTTACTTTTTTGTAATTTTTGCCTTTGTAAGAAGATAGATATCTATGATTTTCTAACTGGTAGTACCGTTAACACTTTGACTATGAATTACACACACATGGGGCACCAGCTTTCCGTAAGGCCTAAAAAAAAAAATTGTTATATTGCCCAAACACAGAAAAATTTTAAAACAGGGTCGGTCGGTCAAATTTTTTTTTTTTTTTTTATTTTTTTTTTTAGGCCAACTAGGGGCCTAAGTATTGTTTGTTCCCGGTCGACCGCCCGGGTAGAAAAAATACGATTAAAAAAAATTCTACCCGCAAATTTCCCCATTTACACCGCGAAGTTGTTTTTGTTTACTGTACTACGATCCAACAACAATAAGTCTTAAATCCAACATA
>JAOTQE010064821.1:0-30585 GCA_025631205.1 Nesometra sesokonis
GCTACACGATCACGATTGTTTTGTGAATTTGCCAATGTCCAAAATAAACCTACTGCGCATGCGTTTTAGAGTGGTGTAGAATAGCCTACAGGATTGAGATTACGACTGGTGTAACAATAGCCACTGCGTTGTTTTTATGGAGAGATTTCTGGAAGTTAACGTAACATGTACTGTCTTGTGTACAAAATCTAAGTACCTTTGTGTAATATTGTTTTATCAATAAATCAATAAAAATAATTGTATTACTATCACATACATATTAATGTCACAATGTAATAATAACATAAATGTATGTAATAATGTTTTTTACCCTATAAAACTGCAGATACTACTACATTTTTACAGTTTCAGTACAAACTGGATCATTGGCCTAAATTTTTTGCTTTGACCTTTTCACTATTGGATAATTTTTTAAAGGAAATCAGGTGATTTTGAAATACAGTAAATGGCAAAAAATACTAAATGAGGTTATTTTTTATTTCTTTGTTTGTTAATGTGGGAAATATGTTGGCCTATGGAAGGCTGGAAGAATTGTAATCATTTCTATATGTGGCCATATGACTTCATGGCAGTCATATTGGATTTCCTGATTCTCATTTTTGTAAAAAAAAATACCTTTCTTCAAAAAATTTTTTTGGTATGTTTTTTATGTTGAAAAATCAAGATACATGAAATGAACATGTATATCGAAATTATAAATTATTATATAAAATACACACAAATCATGGTTTGTTGGCAAAATCGTGGAAAACATGGAATTTCCTAGTTAAAAAAAAAAAATGACGAATAGAGAGCAGATGAAATTTTTCTTTTTTGGGTTGTCCCACTGTAGTGGAGAGAGCTATTGCAGTGAGCTCTGCTGTCTGTCTTTGTGTGTGTTGGTCTGCACCTGTGTCTCAAAAACTATTAGGCCTATTTACTTCAAATTTCAAACAATGTCAGTACCAACCGTATTTATGTCCTCTCAAAGTTTAGTGTTAATCCACCTACGACATAAATTCTGGATTTGAATCTGATTGTCTCTATTGCCCTCGATTAAACCCCTGCATAAGTGCTTTGTTTGACAACTGTTACCTTGACAACAGTTATTCATTGAATTCACAGTTGCTATACAGTGTGTTTAACAGTTGTAAATTAGTAGGAGGTAGGGTATTAGTATGATTTATTAATTTTCCTCGCCTCATGGGGCAATGTATTGCAATGGGCTGCATGTGTATTGTACAGATAACGTAAGTTCACTTAAACGTAAGTTTCACAGATTAACTAGTTGGTTCTAGAATTAGGCTTAACGCGGACCTATGTTGAAGTTGCATCTTTATTATGTTTTGGGATTTAATGTAGTGTACAGAGTTACCAAAATAATGTATTGCATTATCATAGATATCCACTGCCATCTAAATCTAATAATAATAATTTACTATTACCTAGTTTATGAATTGCAAATATTTTAAAATTTATATGTTAAGTAAAGAGGGCATGTGTCTACTACCTTGTCTCCCTTTTCATCTGCCAGCTGGCAGGTCCATGAAAGTCATTTCCGTTCTTCTCATTTATAAGCTTTATTTTTAAGTTTCCAATATTTATTTCCATTTGCTAATCTATCTATTACCATCATTCTTTTTCTTCCTTTTCTTGGTACAATACAATTCATAGATCATATAAGAAATTATGATATTTTTAATATAAGTAAAAGAAGAAAGACAAATAATGAAACAAATAACAAAACAGTAGAAGAAATGGATTGGACATTGTATTAGAAATGGAGGTTTATTGAAAATAGTACTGGAAGACAGATATAAAGGGCATGTGTAGTATAACCAACATATTTTAAAAGAATTATTTGATATGAAAAAGTTTTTTTGATTTATATTTTATCCTCTTGTTAGGTAAAAGTGTATTTACAGTGTATGAGAGTGCGTCACTAGAAGGCTGGGTATATATAATGTATAAAGTCATTGACAGCTTCGCTCCATGGATGGGATATCTGTTTTTCGTCACCATGGTGTTTTTTCTATCCTGGTTGGTAAAGGTATTCAATGTTTTTGTTACTATCTTTATGAAACTATCAAAATATCTTTCAGCATGACCTTCACTTATCATTTAATTTCAGTTCCTTGTTTTAATAGTTAAAATCCAATATCCAGTTTTTACTGGAATATGTTAACATTAACCTCTCTGTCCCTTTTGTAGACAAATTAAAATGTGCATGCTCATTGCTTACATAAAACATTACTAACATATGCCCAAGCATCTTAAATCATGAAATGACCATAGTTGTTTACACATTTCCTCTTTTATAGGCTTATTCAATTTTTAATTGATTATGACCTTTTTATCTTTCAACGTGCAATTTGGCCTACATGATAGTAATTTGTATTTTGTTACATTTTTAGTAGATGTTTTTACAAATTTCCCTTGTAGTATGTTTTTATACCTACTTGTTTGAGCTCTGTCAACAAAACAAATTTCCTGTTTTGACAAATAAAATATTTAGTATTCTTACGAATAAATTATGACATGTATCCGTTAAGCTAATATGGAAGTAATTCCTTGGTTGCTACCTCAAACACTATGATAATAGGAATATTAAATTAAATAATTTAATTATATTAGAATATAGTTTAATGGTACTACAAAGTACACTATGTGATACATATTTTGTTTGTGTGTTCTTGAATCAACATCAAATTCGAAAAAGTTATCACTCAAGACTGATTTAAAACCTGAATGATTTTGAAAACTTGAATCATATCTGACCTATGATGCCAAAATATTAATGTTGGTAAATCCAATATCACTAATCGCTCAGGATATGTAAATTTATGTAGGCCAGGAATCAATTTATCAGCTTCCAATTAATCAATTAAAGTATCTTTTATGATGTGTTCCATTAATATACCAATCACAGATGTAAGACTTATAGGCCTATAATAATCAAAGAACTCATTTAACACTCTAACCTACTTTCATCATTCACAACCTTGACTTCATTGCAATTAATCATATCTGGAATTCCAGATGAGATATTAAGCTGGGAACAAACATAATGCCAGAAAGCCTTCTCATTTAAATTTAGATTCCTCAGCGATTTTATAACTTAACCGTATCATTCCTTAATTTGGTAAAAATATTCTCTTTTCAGAGTGGATGACATACGATTTTTTTTTTGCTTTAATAAATGTTTCCTAGCCCTATTTTTATAATTAATAGAATGTTCAGTTAGTTTTGTAATCCAAAGAGGTTGTCATGGTAACAACTGTTGTGGCCACACCCACCAAAAAAAATATTCTCTTTTCAGAGTGGATGACATACGATTTTTTTTTTTGCTTTAATAAATTGTTTCCTAGCCCTATTTTTATAATTAATAGAATGTTCAATTAGTTTTGTAATCCAAAGAGGTTGTCATGGTAACAACTGTTGTGGCCACACCCACCACCAGTTCAATGACAAACAGGCAGATTCCGAAAAAACTTACGCTCATAGCTACCAGAACAAGAGCGACCGCTCACCAGTTCCGTGCTTCCACTGCGATTCCGGATTGTAAAAGCATTCTTCCATTATTTATTACCACTAGTGGGATACGTTACATTAAAGCTCTTAGAATGTTCATACGTACACACTATTTTATTTCTAAACTTGGATAGGAATAAGACAAAACAAAACATTTTATTGTGTTGCCCACAGTGTGAATCGAACTCATCACCTTCGTTTTATAAGAACAGTTGTGTTAAATGATTATATTCTTAACTGACCGCGTCACTAAGCATTCGATATCTCCAGATGTATTTTAGAGTTCTTTTACGGCCTACCGGTGAAACATGTTTTTGGTTATGTGGGTCTAGGGGAAACTCAGGGGTGTAACTTAAAAAAGGGCGATGAACGTTTGTTGGAAATGATTTGTAGTATATAAATGTGTGCAAAATTTCATGCACGTATGTTCAAAACTGGGGTGTAACCTGGGGTGTAACTTAAAAAAGGGCGATGAACGTGTGTTAGGAATGGGGTCTAATTTATGTGTACAAAATTTTAAGCATGTTCGTCCAAAACTGGCGAAGCTGGACACTTTTAAAGTTATGGTCGCAACAACACCAACAACAACAAGAAATGAGTGAGACCCTAAGGTCCGCTTCGCGCGACCCTAAAAACACAACAAAACTGTACCTAACGGGAGAGGAAGGATGATTTCCATTTTTGGCCCATCGACTGTATACTGTGACTAAGCAGGGTTATTTAAATTGCATTTTTTAAAACATTTCTTAATTATATATCTAAAAATGAAAAATGTTTATGGTAGTATAAGTTTAATGTTTAAACTCTATGTTTTTGAGATAAACAAAATCTTAAAAATTTCGACCATTTTCTTGTTTCTGCCTGTAAATTCAGGTTTGTCTGTGCTTGGTCTCCAAAGCCTATCCCTCAGGATTTGACAACTAGACAAAAGAAATGCCTTGATTATGGCATAGAACTATCCTGAGTAACCATTCGTGCATTCACATTCATACAGTACTTGTGAATTTAGGGTGCAATTAACCAATCACGTTCATTGAAACATGCAATACAGAATATGTACTGATTATCTATACAACAGTAAACTAGGTAGGAAAACCATTATTATTCTGCAGATAAAATGTACGCAATTGAGTTGTAATATTGTTTATTGCATTTAATCCTTCGCTACTTGTATTCTATAGAATGTGTTCATTGCTGTCATTGTTGAAGTGTTTGCTGAATTGAGAACTCAGTTTCATCACAACAGTAGTAAAGATGCAGTTGGTGTGTTTGGCTCTCAGGTGAGTCCACATTATTTATTCTTTGAGAATTGTTATAATGAGAATAGTTAATTAAATATTGAATATCTTGTTGATTTTTCTTCACTGATTTGTTTTTTTAATGGTAATATGTATTACTAGATGTATATAACAAATTAATTTTGATTTTGATGATTTGTAAAATTTGTTTACAAACTGGCTTTAATTTTAAAAGATTTTAGAGGCAGAGCCTACAGAACTAAGTCCTTGGAAGCTTGTAAGTGTTGATGAGGACAAACCTCAAGGTCTAGCCCCTCACTTCTGTCAAGTGATCCTGAAATCAAGAAGTTTTCACTTAGCCATACTCCTGGTTGTTGCCATTGATGCTGCATTTGCTTCTACATACAACTTATTTCATGCTGATGATGAGGCTAAGAAGGAAAGATATCATCTCATGCTGTACTGGCTTCAGGTATTCACATCATAAATTGTTCATATTTATACATGGAAAGAAGTAAATGATCAATTAATTTAGGTTAAACATACTATCCATTTCCAGCAATTACTTTTTATAATGTTATGCTAAGATATATTGAATTATTGGAAAGCTTGTGCTTTTACTTTGTAGTGGTAGAGTGTTTTTGTACCCGTAATTTGGACTGGTTTACTGATGCTTTGATTTGCACTAGTTTAAATGACACCATTAAAACAAGTTGTTTTATATAGAGTACAATAAAAGCAAATTATAATTTTAGAGAAAAAAATATCATTTTATAAACAATTCGTTGTAACTTTCATTTTTTTAAAGAATCTTGAACATCTTTGTACTTTTATATACCAAATTTGAATATTTGTTTTAATTGAATTGTTTCTAAATATGCACTGTTTTTATAAATAATATTCTTTTTAATAGAACATTATGAAAGCATTTGTTAAACAGTCATTTAGTCAATACAAAATTATAAATAAGTTGCTTCTCTTGGTTATTTGTTTAGTTTATTACTGAGATGTTGCAATTTGTCATGTTATTTGTTTATTAGTTTATAACAGCCATTTTGTCTGATGTTTTCTTTCTTTTAGGTTGCATTTACAATGGTGTTTGATTTTGAGATGTTGTTTAAAATTTGTTGTCTTGGTTTTAATGGTTACATGAAGCGAGTTTATCACAAAGTAGAGAGTGTGCTTGCTATTGGTACCACGTTACATGTTTTATCCATGTCAAGACTATACCACACACAGCTAGCTTATTTCCAGGTCAGATATATTGAAATACTTTGCTTCAAACTGACTACCAATAAAAAAAAGTCTGCGGATCATCCTACACGCAGATATTTTTTTTATTTACAATTTCAGATATATAATAGCAATAGAAGTAACATATCTCACTTAACTTAAAAATACTGTAATACTCCTAATACGAAAAAATATTACATAAATAAAAATCACTCAGATATTGGTATCTTGTTCAATTGATCAAACTGCCATAGGCTGTCTATTTGTACCAAATGTAAAATGTGTGTTTTATACAACACTCACTGTTTATGCAAAAAAGAACCCTGTCAACCCTTTGATTTCATACAACTCTCACTGTGTTTATGCAAAAAAAGCTGTTTGTTTTACACAACACTCAGTGCAGAGTCAGGGTGACGCACAGACCTTCTGACGTAGTTTAAAAGGATTTAAGGATTGAGCTGGTTGACCAACTCAGTAGGTCCCTGAGTTGGTCGTTGTTTGTCATATCGTGCACCATTATATATCCTTTTGTGTTGTGTAATGCCGTTGATCAGTATATATACGATGTACAATGTTGAGTATGAGAAGAGTTGCGGCTGGATCTCAAATGAGATACAAAATTTGGTAGGCAAAAGCTAAAGTATAAACGTGTATAATATATAGTGTTTTCTGTTTGCCACTTGAATTGCTGTAAGTGGTCCATAAATGGTTGTGCATTCATAAGTTTGACTACATTTAATATTAAACCATAATTTGAAAGATTTCTTTTATAATATTCGGGAGACTGGGAGGTAGCATAAAATGAGTGTAAATTAAAAAAGTGGCAATGTTGGAAATTGTGTCTAATTTACATTGTACAAAATTTCATGAATGTCCATTCAAAACTGGCGACGCTGGACGTTTTTAAATTTGTGATCAAAACAACAATCCCAACAACAACAACAACAACAACAATAAGAACATAAGTGAGGCTCTAAATTAGAATATACACTAGTGTTATTAATTCTAATTTGCGCATCTATCCATTACTACTATATTAACTTATAGCATGCATTTTTTTTTAGGTTTTTAGATTTATCCGTTTGATAAAGTTGTCTCCTACTCTAGAAGATTTTGTTCACAAGGTAAATCAAATTAATTAGATTTGTACTTAATCAGACGTATTAAATAAATGTATGGATTTGGTAAAATATTGCTGATCCCTACAATTTGATCACACCTTATTATTTGTGAAATTAAGAATTATAAAATATGAATTGAGGATGTTAATGGTTTGTGAAATTCATAAAAAATGTTTAGAATAAATGAATGTTCGAAGAAAACAAGATACATGCCATCATCAATATTTTGTCATTGGTTTTGTCAACATCAGGAATTCTTAGAGTATGTATTATACTGTTGTATCTAAAGTTATTATTCAATGAACCATTTATTATATAGAATCCTATATTATTTTGATTGACAATAATTGGTAAATACAATCAAGATCAGCCAACACAGACATCAAGCAACATTTCTTATTGACAGACATCAACCAACACTTGTTGTTGATAGACATCAACCAGTACTTGTTGTTGACGACGGAGATCAACCAACATTTCTTATTGACAGACATCAACCAACACTTGTTGTTGATAGACATCAACCAACACTTGTTGTTGATGACGGAGTTCAACCAACACTTCTTATTAATAGACATCAATCAACACTTCTTATTGATATACAACCAACACTTGTATAAAGTGTACATCCAGTGGTTAGTGCTTTATAAATGTGGCATATTTATTAGTTCAACAATTTATGAATGTACTGTAAAACACTTTATTTTCGTGGCCCTAAACTTTCGTGATGGGATGTTTTAATAAATAACATATTTGTGATTTTGACTTATGTTGCACACAATGACTGTTATTTTTTCATAAACTTATTTTTGGTTGAAAATGATGTTTGTTGTGAAAATTATAGAACACATCCATGGTGACAACATCTATGCCCGATCCACCTACCTCTATGAATGACTTCCCGATTTATCTAGCGAGTCTTGTGATCCTTCTGTGTTATATGTTATAAACCTACAATTGAGTTGCTAGACCCAACCAAGCTGCCAAGTAGGCCGATTTTGCACGATAAATTCCATGAATCAGTTACCCATTGCCGCATAGAATTCCAGCCCTCCATTAGGCATTTATGAAAAACTCTGCTTCCTCTCTGCTTCCTCTTGCTCTGCTTTATTTTAGTCATTAGGCCTAGGCAAATGCCTAGTTTAAAATAAATTTTCATTTGCCCATATGTTCATGAAGTGAAAGCCATCGGCATGAAAGCTAAGCAACCCAGATGTATAACACCACCTCTAAGAAGAAAATGGCTGCGCCCAGTAGTGGTTTACAGTTGAAATATCAAAAGACAGATTTGTTTTATCGATAATAAGGAGATGTTGGAACCAATACTCATATAAGAGATATATTTATTGCATATGGATTTTGAATAGTGCCAAAATTATTAATTTAAGAAAATAAACATGTTTCAGGCAATCATTCTGGTTGTATCGGGCTTTTGCAGAGACCACACCATGTAGGTCCTAATAACGGCGATACTCTGCTCTCTTTTGTACGGGATACAGTCATATATTTTACTCTGTGTTTGTAGTATTGTTTTCTGTTTTCTGTGATTCGTGAATGATTATTTAACGCGATTGTCAGATCACCGCAAAAAAATTAATGGCGCAAAAAAATAAAGGGTTTTACAGTATATTAAAAATATTAAAAGGGATATGCATTGCAATTGCGGAAAAAGTTCTCTAGCCTACAAGAAAATCATAAACTTTTTTTATATCTAAAAAATGATAGGCTTTACAATTATTAGAAAAAGTGGTGATTTTCAAAAAAATTTGAAATTAATAAAACTGATTATATTGTAACTGATTTCAGATCCTAGGTCCAAGTAGGAAGCTGGGAACACTGGTAGCCTTCACAATGACTTCTTTGATAATTGTATCTGTTGTTAGCCTCCAGTTATTCTGCTTTATTGAAGGACTAGACCAGTTTGAAAATTTCTTTAAAGTAGGTAAACTTTTTATTTCCACATTTATTTATATTATTAGAAACATTCATTACGTGTATGTACAATAATTTTGATATCCCTAATTTTAGGCATACAATATTATAATTATTAAATTACTCATTGAAAAATAGGCTAGCTAAATGTGTACGTGTATTGATAAATGAATTGAATGTATGCTTACATAGTATCTGAAAAAGATCCTCTTAAGAAAGGCATCCAACCTCCATGTAAAATTAGGCTTGTAACAAATCTAGATTTGCCTAAGCTAGGCCTACCCAACCCAAGCCTAGCTGCTTGATACAGTGATATCTAGCCCAAAAAGCATAGACATGTTTGATTGAAGTGAATTACTTCATGATGTTTACATTTATTAACCAATTCCTTAAAACATGTTTGTGACACTGATGATGTTTCTCTTAAGGGAGAATACTGATATTAAATATAAATTTATCATTAATGTTACTAAATAATAAAGCTTAAAACTTCATTATTATTCTTTAAATCCCCACATTCACAATATGAAGTGCAACAAATTACAAGCACTAATTATAAAACATCATTAACATTATTATTTGTTGTGCTTTTTGTATTACTACTAGTAATACAAAAAACTGTGAATTGTTTCGGACATGTTTTATATTGAAGCACTGTTTGATTTTTATTGATAATTGATTGGAAATGCTATCATTTCCCATTTCTAAAGTCTTACCCCAAAGCAAGAATTTTTGTTAAAAGAGTAAATTTTGGACGTGTTCAGATGTTTAGCTGACATACTTCATTGCACTTAGGTGTGGGAAGTATTAAACAAGCACTTGTTAATGCAATGTTGGTCTACACAGGTCTAAATCAAGTCTGACCAATGCGAGTATTTTTAAACAGTTTTAAATGATGAATGCATCCAGATGTTGACCACTTCCCCAACCTCCATCAGTATTTACACACTAATGTTGCTCATTATGAGTATTATCAACCAGTGGCCCATCAGTTACAATTAGTATTTATTTAATTTAAAACTCAATAATATTTAAAGATTTACAATACACAAATAATAACATGATCAAACGCACAGTGGGCTAGATGTTGCACCTTCAAAGGTCAACTATTCTCCTAGGGTCTGGTCATTTTCTGTGGCTGTATTAGTGCTAGGTCTACTCTCTCTTGACAGGAGCTATGGAGACCAACACACTTGGATGTCATGGATCTAAGGGTGTACTGGTTTTTTAAAAGTACACTTGATCTATCTGTGTACACAATAATTATGGTTTATGTATAGTCATCCAAGACAACTTGCCCCAGAGCTAGAAGCAATCAGGCTGTGCTGTTTGCCAATGATTTGAATATGGCAGATATCCCAAGTTTCACGATTTTGGAGGGGTTTCTAACAATTTTAACGATTTCAACAAGCATCAACTAGTGTCAACAAGCATCAACATCTAGCGACCAACCACATGCCACAATGTCATTTTTTTTGTCAACATTTTACAATAGATGACGATGATGAATACACAAATACACCCACCAACACGACTGAAAACATAACCTCGCCAAGTTGTTTGGTGGAGCTAATAAAGGTTTTTTTTTCTTTATAATACCTGTTGATCATAAGGTTTGTTATCCCTGATTTCAACTTGAGTTCTATAGCCATAATTACAAATAAGATTTGTTTTTCATAAAATATGTGAAGGTTCATTATTCATAATAATAAAAAGAGTTCACTATACGGTTTTTTATATTCATAATAATTAAAGGGGAAGTCCGGGATTGAAATATCTCTTAGCATATTGCTAATTCATCATTTCTTATGTTAGGGAAAAATATTTAAAAAATCAAAATATTGATGATGAAACAATTATCACAGAAATACGTTTAGTCGTCAAAATTTGGTGAAAACAAGGCAAAACACGTTTCTCGGGAGCTTGGTAGTTCCTATCCACCTTTATTTATAGTCATGTTTTGGTATCTTAAGTGTGAGAGGGATTCCCTGAGATAGGGCTATCCCCAAGAAATTGTAGCGATATCTAGGATTGTTTATATTGCGGGTTTACTAAATAACACCCATTGATAAGTATGAAAGGCTAATGAAGCTGATGTGGACCACGATCATGTTGTCTTTCCTCGGTCTCTTCACATGTCATGTTGAACCACTTATTGCAGCTGGATGGACTTTGAAACAAGAATCAATAAAGTTAAGAAAACAACAAAACTAGGCCGATACCGCCAGGCCTACCCTCAATCATGCCTCAATGGATAGGCCAGAACTAGGATGTGGGCAGCAGCCAACACAGGCCTATAGCCTGATGAGAATTAGGTAGGTGTTATAAGGCCTAGGCTAGGTCATTTCAGCCATGGCCTACTTAAGGAGAGGGGTGTATCCACAATTTGGCAAATCATATAGTTCTAATTCTATGTAGGGTGGGGTGTGGAAAAGTTATAATGAAAAATACAATCAATGTCTTTTTTCTTTGTATGGCAACACATCCATTGTTCATTTTTAGGAAGGGTCTAGGCCTAGGCATGTCCACTGTACAGATTGTAACCTACAAGAGTGAAGAGTGTTTTGGTAACGAATGCCGATTTGCTAGTCCTACAGTACTGTACTATGCCTTATGACTGAGTCTGCGTGTAGGCCTGGACGCTGGATCTACCCGCTTTAGCCTCTAGGGGCCTAGCCCAGCCAGGTGTAAAAAATGTTGTTAGTAAGACCCCTAACTCAACGTAAAAACTGACTAATAAAAACTGAGGCAAACTATTATTTTACACAAAATTGGGACTTTTTCATAACCCATCTAAAACTGGTGGTTTTGAACTCAGAAACATTAGATTGGAATTGAACTGCAATCTGGCCAATTATTTTCCTCTATGAAAAATCAGCGTAGTGTGAATCCCCACTACAGATAACATACTGGATACAGTACGAAGACTGCACAGGGGCATTCTACCAATACCATGGATCAATTGTTCCTTGCGTCATCTCTAAACTTTCCTGAAAATTTTAACAGGATCTGTCAGTTACTTTTTAAGTTCTGCTGCGAAAAAGACACACACACAAACACACCCACCAACACGACTGTAAAAATAACCGAGCCAACTTTAACAATTATGAATACTGAACCTGTTTTTATATTATGGATAGCGAACCTTATGTTGAATGGTCCTTTTTGCTCCTTATGAATAATGAACCCTTTTCTTTAATTACCAAATATGAACCTTATGAGAATTGGTCCCCTTTATCTATTTCAAGAAATTAGCGTTTGATAATGATAAACATTGAACCTTATGACAAATGGTCATTATTTTTTTGTAAATAGTGAACTTTTTTTCTTATTATGCCAAATGAACCTCTGGTATAGGATTTACCAATATTATGAGTATCAAACCTTATGACAAAAGAACCGTATTGAATATCGAAGCTACCTCAAACAAATACCGGTATACACAGAAAATGAGGCAGTAAAATGGGGAAAATAAAATATTAGGAGAACAGAATGATTGAAATGACATTGAACTTTTATAAAATAATAATTTTTCACTGAGTTATAAGTATTAGGATCATAATATGGCAGCACTAGTATTAAAAAATGAACACCTTGCTGTGTTGCACTTTTATCATGTGCTGGGAAAATGTTTTAAGATCACATACAATGGAAAAGAAATTTACTTTTTACAGAAAAGGAAACAGGGCAGAGATTGGATCAATCTCAAATTAACAAAGAAAACAACACATTTTAGAATTTTTTTCTAAAATGTGTTGTTTTTGTTAATTGGAGATTGTTTGGTTCCATCGTTAAAGACTTTAGATCCTGTGATTTACCTATATGTTTTCTAAGGACGTTAGAGGAGAATTCTTTACGTTTATCTAAAGCTGAGTTGGATTTTAATTTTTTACATAATATAATGTTACTAGCACTTTTAACGTACGACAGACCATTCTTCCACAAGCAGACAACATTTTTTGTTAGTTGATTGTAAACAGAAAGTTGTTAAAACTAATAAGTAATTCAGCAAGTAGTTGATGCCTGTTGACACTGGTTGATGCTAGTTGTCGCTTATTGACACTTGTTGATGCTAGTTGTCGCTTGTTGACACTGGTTGATGCTAGTTGTCGCTTGTTGACACTTGTTGATGCTAGTTGTCACTTGTTGACACTTGTTGATGCTAGTTGTCGCTTGTTGACACTTGTTGATGCTAGTTGTCGCTTGTTGACACTTGTTGATGCAAGTTGTCGTTTGTTGACACTTGTTGATGCTAGTTGTCGCTTGTTGACACTTGTTGATGCTTGTTGATGCTAGTTGTCGCTTGTTGACGCTTGTTGATGCTAGTTGTTGCTTGTTGACGCTCGTTGATGCTAAACAGTGGGACCCGTTCCTATTGTTAGTAGTAGTACCTAGGCCTACCTATGACTTTCTCCTTGAGTTTTAGCCTAGCTTATTTTAGGTAAAAAATGTTAAATAAATTGACCTGCATAATTTGTTTATATTTGTAGCAGTTTGAATTAATGTTTATTTATTTTTCAAATTTGGTGATAGAAAAATAATGTCATCGTTAAGTATTTTCAGTTTCCATAATTTCTTGTCTTATTCATAAATGAATTTATTTTGTATTAATATTTTGATCATGTCATAGGCCTTGAATATAGAAGGCATGACAAATTATTACAGCGGCCGATTTACCATCGTGAATAAATCTCACTATTTAAAGATGCAGCTCTCTCTCTCTCTCTTCCCCTTTTTAAACTTTCATCCATTTGACTCATTTTTGTATAGTATTAACTGTTATTACTATAATTATTAACAGTTACTTGATTTAATATTTGTAATTTGTTATACATCTGTTTGGTTATTATTTTTGTTGTATATGGACTTGTTCTGAAATAAAATTTAAATTGAATTGAATTGAATAATTATTATTAGCCCAGTACATTTTGTCTGAGTTCTTGCTTTTTAAAAATAGTTTTTTTTTCTATGTATGCCAAACTTTGTTTTCATCATAAGTGTATTTAACCATCCCTTCTTTTAAAAACCAACCATTGTAAAATAATATGACAATAGCAAGAATAATCTTTAACTCACCATTTCCATCCTTGTAAATTCTTTTATCCAAATTTAGATTTTATTCCAATTTCTTTTCATTATGTTTCACATTGTGTTACTTTTTTCCTGTAGGCCCTTATGTCTATGTTTCAAATCCTGACCCAAGAAGGGTGGGTGGAGGTTAAAAACTCCTGTTGGTATGCAAGTGGTCTCAAAGAACAATTCCCCATAGCCTTATTCTTTGTAGCCTACCATCTTTTTGCTGGTGTGGTAAGTCAATTTATAGGTTCTATGAACAATATATATGAATAACCTATTATGCCAATGCTAATTATTATGCAAACTGCAAAAAAGTGCACAAATGTTTGATTTATCATATTTTGGTGATAATTAGATAAAGAGCAGTTGGGTTACCATATTTCTCTCCATTGACGATTATTTGGCCCACAAAAGGAGCCTTTTATCAATTTTTACCTTTCGGCATCTTTGAACCATACTGTATTAATTGTTTTTTGTGTATTCTATTATTTTGTTCTTCTAAGCTTACAAGACCTACAAATAGGGTCAAACCAAATATGACTGCTCATCTTCTAATAATAGCCATACATATTTGCACTTTTTAAAATATTTAACTCATATTTGGCAGTTAAAAACAGTCACCTTTCAAAAACATTTTGGGTAGCATGATAAAAGTAAACTGTTTTTAACCAACTAAAAAGACTTAGGATTCAGAAACAACATTTGTATCAGATCTTGTATTTGCCAGTGTATTGGAAATCAGTCAAATCACTGTAGAAAACACTTAAACTATATTACTAAAATAACATGTATGTCAATTAGTAAGTATGTAAACACACCATTATAAGGTTGATGAGGTTTATCAGCACTCAATATAAGATGTGTTGTTTCTGAATACTAATTAAGACTTGAGAGATTGGATCAACTTAGAAGCTATTTATCAACCAAATTAATCATCTATTAAATCAATAATCAAAATATTAATCCAATTAATGCAATCAAATACTTTGATTAAAACCGCTGTCATTGAATCAAAATGCTGACAATTATGCTGCCCTTAATTTGATGTGGTTTAATACAACATGTTGAATAATTCATAAACCATGCTAATAGTCGCTTTTGTAAGGCTTGCATTTGTTTAGATTATGGAATTAAATGTTTTACTGTTTTTGTTGCAAAGTTCATCACATCTTTAAATAAAAACTGCAAATCATAAAATATTTTAATTATTTCTTTAGAAAATTATATAATATATGTCTAATGGATAAAATAATTTTAAAAAATGTCATATGTTACCAAGATATAAGATCAATTGCATTGCATATAATTTGCATATTAATGACATGTTAGAAATATACTTAAACTAAATCTTTCCACAATATTCATTTTATTATCCATAGATAATGTAAGAAGACCATTTGTCAGTTGATATATAATTTTAACATTATAAACGATAGCTTTCTTGAAAACTGATTATATTGCTACCATCCAACCATAAAAAAAAATCAACATTAGATATAGTGATATAAAAAACTAATATTAGACACCCAACTCCTAAAAAGTTCAGCTCATTAAATGATAATTATAAAATCAACATTAGATGCAGTGATGATAAAAAAATAAGATTTGAAACCCAACTGCTAATATTAGACATCCAACCCCTAAGTTGTTTAGCTTATTATCCATAGATAACGTAAGAAGACCATTTGTCAGTTGATATATAATTTTAACACTTTAAACGATAGCTTTCTTGAAAACTGATTATATTGCTACCATCCAACCATAAAAAAAAATCAACATTAGATATAGTGATATAAAAAACTAATATTAGACACCCAACTCCTAAATAGTTCAGCTCATTAAATGATAATTATAAAATCAACATTAGATGCAGTGATGATAAAAAATTAAGATTTGAAACCCAACTGCTAATATTAGACATCCAACCCAAAGTTGTGTAGCTCATTAAATGATAATTATAAAAAAAATCAACATTAGATGTAGTGATAGTAAAAACTAATATTAGAACCCAACTCCTAAATAGTTCAGCTCTTTAAATGATAATTATAAAATCAACATCAGATTCAGTGATTGTAAAACCTAATATTAGACATCCAACCCCTAAATTGTTTAGCTCATTAAATGATAATTTAAAATATCAACATTATATGCAATGATTAAAAGTTATAATAGACACCCAACTCCTAAGTAGTTCAGTGCATTAGAAGATAGCAATTTTGAAAAACAACATAGCTAGATGAAATCTATAAATTATACAATTTTGTTTTAATTAGCATACCCCATATGAATAATGTTAAATTATACAGTTTCCTAAAAAATCTCAACAAACATATTGTCCCTGGTGAATGAAGTTCAAGTGGACTATTAAATTGGCTCCATAGGTATGTACGTGTGTCTGGCTGTTTGTCTTCAAGCCCTGTGCCTTCTCAGTTAAAATTCTTTACTAATTCATTCAAAATTAATTAAAAAAAATGCTACTTCTTCATTTCACAGCATATTTTGATTCTTTTTGTTTTATATCTGAAAGGGCTTAGTGGGCTTCCAAATTCTATATCATATTATACTTTTCTCAATTATCAAAATCGGGCATCTATAACTGACGTTATTGGACAAAATATACACAAATCTCCTTTATATTTGTTTATATTTCCCGTTGTTTTTTGCTTATTTCTCAATAACTTCATGTGCGAGAACTTGGTGGGTTTACTATGACTAGCCTCATTTGCTGTTTGTCTTGAATAACACTGATTGGTCAAAGTGCAGTCAGTGCCAGTTTGACTGATTTTCAATGAGTGGGTGGGCCTTAACAGAAAGTTCTATATACTGTATTATACCACAAATCCTGTGAATCTGTGATTATACAAATTGCATTCAATTATATAGAAGAAAATCTAAGCCTATAGAATATTGCATTAATTAAAACAATATTTCTTATCATCTAATAATTAAAATGCTATCTTAGTAGTGTGAATTCATGATATTTACTAGGTGGTTTGATGTTCATTTTTATACTTAGTTTTATGAGCAATATGGTACCTTACCACTCTTATGTACAATACCTTACCATTCAAACAGACAGCCTAAACCAAAACCTACTCCTTAAAATGCAGAATGGAATGTCTTCAGCTGTTGACTTGTTGAAGTTCAGCTACTTCATACCACCCGCACGATCAGATGTATAACAAATATCTGCAGAACCTTAGCACCCAAATGTTGCTTACAGTCATTTGGTTTAATTCAGCCAAGTTTGATATAGATCAATTTATTAAATTTTGTAAACATAGATGACAGTAATAATTTAGAATAATTTTTCATAAAAAAATTAATGAAAATAATATTGTGATACCATTCCTACCAAAAATTTGGGCAATTATAAATATCTTGCAGTTTTAATGACAGAAAATTTGATGATGTATGTAATTAACATGGAAATTAATGTAACACTATTTGCTTATTTGCTTAACATCGTCTATTCAATATTAAATTTTCTAAGTTGGTTCAAACTTATATTCTAAGAGCATTACTCTATGTGGTATATTTCTTCTTTCACACTGCTTTAATTAACCAATTTAACATATATTAAATTTTTCTCTAATAGGCTTTCATGTCCATGTTTCAAATATTGACCCAAAAGGGTTGGGCAGTGGTTATGTACGAGACAATGTATCAGACAAACAAAACCTTCAACCTTCTTATTGTTCTCTACTTCATTACATATCATCTTTTCGCTACCATGGTAAATACACAACTGCCTAGCTGCAGAGGACAATGATCTCATCTAGGGACCTGTTTTACATACTGTATCGGGACATTGTCAAGCATAATAGACCCTTTTAAATACCCTTACAGCATCATTTTTTTAATGTAGACCTTCTATATAATCCACTAATAAATTTAATTAGTCCAACATTATCTAATAAAAAAACATATTTCTTTATAGCACTAACTTTTGAATAAATATACGAGTTGATGAGGGAATTAATTGTGCATAGATTTGAAGGTGCAATTTCTTGATAAGATCATTATCCTCTGTTGTGAAATGATGAATAGATTGAAGAATGCTTTGCATCACACTGCATGTTGTAAACCTTGCATGGATTAAGAGGTAAATAGCAACTTTAAAGTTCAAATTGTATGAAACAATGTCAAATAAATCAAATAAAACTGATTTTTCAATTTAAAATTGTTGTTTTATGACATTTTGTTTTGACTTTGTTTAACCTCATGTCACATAGTATCTACAGACTTCACTGATTAATTGAAGAGTCAAGTATGGATATAGTTACTATTAGCAATATTCAGTACTATGGTTGTTTTGAAAGATATCTGTTATGCTAATTTTTTTATTTTTTAAATTTAAATTAAATATTGCACAGAAAACTTGCATTATGCTCATGTAGACTAGGTTGCACAATTCCATTTAATTCAACAGTTTTTTTAAATAAAACTAATAATATTTTAATATGTATAAGGCTGGTGAAATTGAAATATTGATTTTTATTCTTTTTTTTTTAGTTGTTCAAAACAGTTGAGGATTATGTACTTTAATTATAGCCCATTCCTCCCAATATTCCAGTTATTAAAACAAAATTAAACAAACTGAATTTGATTGAATTTTACTAACAATTATAGATATTGATCTGGTAATTTTTATTACATGATTTTTATTTAATTAAAAAACATGAGATGTTAAAGTCTGCCTGAAGCTTGAGCTCAGAATAATATTGCTTATTTTTGTTATCAGAAATTTAAAAGCTGTTATTAGAGTGAATGGGTCCAAGTGCTCAGGAATAGAGACTACCCTGCACATATTAATGGATGGCTTTTGAAAGGTTTCACCCCAGGTTTCCCTAGAATTGAAAAACAATAAGGCTTTGAACAGTTGCTGTACATTCATTGTAGGACATTGCATACATAGTGCAATTAGTTAAGTCTATGTTCTAAGGAAATGAAAGTTAACAGTTCACGTTCTGGTATATAATTTTTTTTCTCCAAATATCAAGACATTTAATTTTATAAAAGTAAACATTCTAATTATTTAACATTTTAAAATAATTAAAATGTTGTAATTATACATTTTTGTGTCAGGCAAAATACTAGATATGATTTGTTTTGCCCAACTCTGTAAATGTACCAAATATTCAATACACTTGAGAATACTGTACAATTCTATCTCCAGCCACTAAGTGCAAGCTCGGTGGTCTAGTAGTACAGATGCCTGGCTAGTTACCTGGAGATTGTGGGTTCTATCCCCACCCGAAAACAACTTGTGCATGTTTTCGCAAGTATTCTCAACTGTATTGAATATTCGATACATTTACATGTCAGAGTTCTGCAAAACAAACTATATCTAATTAAAATCTTCTATATTGAAATTTAAATGCTTTGAAATTTGAAAAAAGGGACACAAGACCTTTGCTTAATTATAAAACATTAAGTAATTGTACTATCCATAAAACATGAATTATGTGGCAATGTACAGTTTTGTTCATGGTTTGTTCTGAAGATGTAGGGAGCACCCAAGAGTTTGTCTGTTAATGTGTGGAGGGTAGTCACCAGTATAGGTAGTAATGCCCCCCCCCCCCAAAAAAAATTACTAAACCAGTTTACTACACAGATCACTAGCCAATCTCTCTTGTTTGTGTGAATGATAACAAGTACAGCGGATAAATAATTTCTTTTGCAAAGCCTAAATTAAGTAAATCATAAAAAAAACCATTAAAATTTTGCACACAAAGGTTTTACTGTGCATGCAGGAAATTTTAGGATAGAACTTGATGAAAATATTGCAAGAGCTGTTATTGTAAAAAGATGCACATACACATTGCACATATTATTAATAATATATCATATTAGAATATATACACTACAAAATACAGAGTTTTTTTTTATAATGCATAAATACCGTAGACAACACTGATAGTAATTTTTGTCATCTTTTGCATGTCTTCATCTAGTCATGTGACAATAAGTTGGTGGAGTGATTTATATGTTAGTTGTTCTCGTACCTTATCTCTTTTACTCGTTACCAAATTCTTTCAAAGTAATTTAAATATGATAATTAATTGTTATATCCTTTTAATTATTTATTTCAATGTAATTATCTGTTATATTACATTTTTATCATTTAGTGGACTTGAATTACATTATTCAATCAGTATTTAAATATAATTTTTAAGACAAGTTTGCCTGACATTTTATTTATTTTTTTATATTTGTATATTGACCTTTCACCCTTATTGGGTCAAAAGCTTGACACTTCATCTGATTATTGCATCTTGTATCATGTAAAAAATATAAGTTCAATGTAATAGAAATATTGTTATGCAAAAGTTAGTCTTAATACTGTGCATATGTTTCTGTGTTTTGAGTTCATTATTTTATCTAATGTAGTAGCTTGCATCATGTATTGGTTGAGCTTATATTTAGTTACTTATGTTTATTTAAATATACTATGTTTTGATATCTTGTGATATACTGTGCATTATGGTGAATAGGTTGCATGGCCTTTGCAATTTTGGTTTCTAAATTTGGGGTATTTCTTTACATACACCAAATGTAAAAATTGCACAGGCAAAAGCTACAGTGGATCAGATTTTTTAAGAAATCTAGACATTGCTTGTCAAATTTTAAATACATTTTAAAACTAATTGATCCGATTAAAAAAAAAATAGTAAAATGCATCCAAATATGAAAAATATTTAAAAAACTCAGAATGATTCCTCATAATTTCAATACAAATACTGTGTTATTGTACAAATTAAATGTTTACTAGTAATTCATCTTAGATTTACTACACACAAACAAGGATGTTTGAATTTCTCCTATCTACTACTGCTTAGACAGATCAAATAATTTGCTTTTGAAAACTGAATTATTATTACATACATGCCATCAGATTATAATAATTCAGGTTTCAACATACTGCAGGTATATATTTAACAAAAGTATTTAATTGTTTAGTAACAGGAATATTATGCTAAACCTTCCGCTAATTTGTAAAGAGCAGTGTGTATGTTAGAAAAACTAAAATAACTGTATATTTGATCAAATTTGATCACCCGAATCACATCTGGAGGCAACTACAGTGGCCCATTGGAAGTTGACACATTTCATTAGCTGACACAAACACTTTGACCTCGGTCAAAATGACCAGGGTCTATTTTTATAATACAGATGTATTTCAACATATTCTTTTTGGGAAAAAAATAAAACTTATGATTTATAAATAATTTAGACTTCAAAGTTTTATGAAATGACTACATAGGACTGATGCAGTACTGACATGCCGAAGATAATTTTTAGAAAATGATTTATCGTGACAGTATTAGCCATCCCAGCACAAGGTAACACTAGTAGCTATAAACAAATTGATGGATTGGCTATTTCCAATAGTTCCAGTTCTAGCACGGAGAACTCTACCATATTGAATTGAAAGATTTGGCTTATGAATACCATTGGTTATGCGAACCAATATATTGTCAAATAATATATGTATTTTCCATAACTTTAGCCTGCATTTTTAATAAGGCTCGGTCATATTTTTTTAGTAATTTATTTTTTAAAATATTTATTTAAAAACTATCTAAAATTATAGAATATATCAAACAAAAGGCCATTTTAAAATGAACATTTGTTGTTATATATTTTTCTCAAATCAAGAGAAAGTGTTCAAAAATACATCAAAAGTTAGGTGAATCAGAAAACCTGAAGAAACATTGGGAATTTCAAAATTAATCTTGAAATATATGGGTTTTCACATGTGAGTCTGATTTTGTTAGAGTTAGTATCAGAGTGGAGGGTAAAAAATGTGTTAATATATAAAATATAAGTGAGAAAGAGAGTGGGGAGGGAGGGTGAAGGATGGGAGAGAGGGTGAGGGATAGAGGGAGAGAGAGTAAGGGATGGAGGGAGAGAATGAGGAAAGATAGAATGCAAAAAGTGGGAAGTGAATGATTTTGAAATTCCTAGTTTAAAACTTATATCTGTTTAAAATTTGAGCTGCAAATAAATGCTCCCGTACAAAGAGTATAACAAAAATCATTGAAAATATTATGTCTAAATTAGTGTGCTTTTTATACACTGGTGCAACTTATACACTAAAACATACAGTTTGATATGGAATGTTTCCCTAAATTAAGGTGTTAATGTTGTTTTTTACTTTTAAATAAATACAAAATATTGACCTACATGTATGCTAAACAAGTAACCTGTTACTCTTTAAAAGTCAAAGTTCTGATGTCAACTGCTTTTTTATTGGCATATTTTAAATACACTAACTCATGATATTGTGATAAGAAATAATATTAAATAATTATAACAAGATAAACAAATCTAATAATGCAAAACATGATAAACCAGCAACATAAAAAAATGAAAGAGTATAACAAACATATACTGTGGCAACTATAATTGTGTTATGCAAAAAGAATTTTTAAAATAAATGCAAGATGTTGATCATTAATTATAATTATTATTTGTTTAATCTGAGATAGATTGTACTGAGTTTATTTGTTGCTGTTATTTTGGACAATCTTGAGTTGCCCGAGGATATGAAGCGTATCAAACAGCTGAAAGCAACTGAGCAGAAAACTGTAGCTGAAAAGTTGCCTCTTAGACTTCAAATATTTGAAAAATTTCCGTAAGTATATTGACATTTTGTCATTTATAAAATATCTGAATAGCTAAAAATACATTAAATTTGAATCCATTTATTGTGCTGAAAGGGAGTAAAGCTTTTGGATTGAGATTTTGTTATGTATACCGTAACTTTTTTATTAACTTTTAACTTCATTTTATTTGACATATCAGTCCTTTTTATAAAAAAAAAGTGCATGTGGCTTAATTAGATATGTGAAATATGTATAAATTTATGTGAATTATCTTGTTAAGTTTGGTTGGTGCATTTTCAACATCTGATCACATTTTTATGGATGCATTCTTGTTGAATGCACATATACAGTAAAATTCAGTTCATGTTATAGCGATGGAAATCAGTTGATTAAGAGTTTGTCCGCAAGAGGACCATGCAGAACGTGATAAGGTGGGGGTCAACGGATTTGGCTGAAATTTGGTGTGCATGGGGTCACAAGTAGCCTTGAGGTTGTCCAAAATTTTATGTCATTCCAACCTGACCTTCAAGATAAAAGAACTACTATAAACCTTTTTAGTAAACAATGTGTAATTTTGATAATTTGGGTCTACAAAAGTTTAAACGCTTGCCATTTTACAATGAAAAGCACTAGATCATTGAAATTTGCAGGGTTTTGAGATTGCAACCTGCCCCAAACCTGATGTTGAAATTGAGTGGGGGGTGGTGTATTTTGAGGCAGACCCACGCCTGGCAGACCCAAGCCTTTACTAAGGGTACCCCTAAATTAGTGTCATATATTTGGGTAGCTACAGTATGAGGTCACTAGTGTGGGTCTTTGAACAATGAAACTCTGGTGAAGGAAGGTCATTATTATGGTCTGTCGGAAGCATCACAAAAATTCTTGTCAGCAATTTTCAGTATGTATTAAGTGAACCTTATTTTAGCCTCATATTGTTTAATTAGCCTTCTATCAGTCCAGTAGCATAGCCAGAATATTGCTGTGGGGGGATGGGAGTGTTGGTCCGTCAGGTGCATATCCAGGAATTGGCAGTTTGATTTGACAACCAAAAAAAAAAAAAATAAAAATAAAAACTTAAAAAAATTAAAAACCTATTTTCCACTATTGTCATGCCATTGGCCCATTTTTTACAGTGCCATTATGACTTTGTGGTGCGTTTACCTCACAGTACCATCGTTTACCTCTAAAGGGGTGCTCATTTCCACTTCAGGGGTGCTCAGGGCCCAAATTTTCACATTTTTATCCTAAATTTATTGTTAGTTGCCTCCGAAGGGGGTGCTCGAGTACACCCCTCCCTCACGGAAACACCATTGTTGACTACACAGTCGAAAAGTGGGAGGGTGGGGGAATCAGAACTCAAACATATGTGAGGGAGTGTCCCCGCCATATACATCTATGCGAGGGAACGGGGAGACCAGGCAAGGGGTGGGTAAGTGAGGTTATTTAGTAGACTGAATTTTAGTCTACTTATACCAACACCCACACAGACTTTACAAATCAACATATCTTCGTGTTTTTACATTTGTCAATTTTTCAGTTGTTTTTCTTTGGTTGGTACGGAGTGAACAAGTAGAGGGTGGATGAAGGGCTTTCAGAAAAAAATTCTCTGGAAATGCCTCATTTTAGAGTACTTACATCGAAACCTAGAGTTTCATTTTTTCTCTTTTTAAAGATGTATTGTCACTTGAAAAATGACAAAAATTAGATTTTGAAAATAACTTGCTTATCTTGAAGAACATAAGTTATGACGATAACACTAAAAATTAGGTTATTTTAAAATTATTTACCCCCAATATTGCAACGTTATATGCTAAAAATGAGTAAAATACATCAAAAAGGCTGGAAGCCTCTATATTTTTGATAATTTCTCACTGTAAAAATCTTATTAAACAATTTTTAAATACACTAATTTCTGTTCTCCAGTTCTTAACTTTGATGCTACTTTGATATGATCAAGTTAATTACAAAATTAATGGTGATGATTTTATGGTCATTTTTAGGTGACAATATATCTTTAAAGTTTTAATCTGTTTTAATACAGTATGCCCTTTGGTTGAACGGAGTGAGCAAGCAGGGAGTGGGTGAATGGCTACCCCCCCCCCCCCTTTGAACATTTGTTTTGTAATTTCTGTGGATGACCGACTGCATTGGTATTAGTATTGGTATCGATACTTTGTAAATGAATTATTCAAACTTTTGTCTTTATTTCTCTTTACATTTATAACTTTTTAATTTTGTTTTGGTTGATGATGCGAGTCCATGCCTGTTTGGCCTCAAATATTATAAATGAAGTGAAATATCTGTGAAATTAAAAAAAAAACAAAATGAAAATCATATCGTTTTCCCTGGAGCAGCCCGTTTCTCAGTGGAACAGAATTTTCCAGACATTTTCTGGTAGAAACTACATACAAATTTCGCAAAAAACAATGGGTATGTAATTGTTGAATACATGTATTGTAATCAATAAAGACAAAATATAGCCTATATTATGAATGCGTTTATGAATAGTCAAATATAGTTTTGTAATTTATATTGTGTGTGTTTTTTTTTTACATTATCAATCTTGGTTAGGCAAAACTTTTTATACCTTGTTTCACAAACTTATTAGAAGGTCAGTTAAAGGAGTGCAAAATAAAAAAATATAAAAGTAACAGTTTTATATATTTATTTTAATAATAAAACAATATTTCAATATTTGAAAAAACTCTCATAAATTGTAAGTAGAATAAGGATAAAGAATTATTTGCCAGGAGGTTCACTATTAACTGTCCAAAACGGTGACGGTGGTTAAGAAAATGTCCTGTTTAGGAGAGACATTTATTCAAGAGAAGCTCTTATGTGAACAAGTATGGAATAACCCTGGTGTTTTAAGAATGAAATTACATTGGATTATGAGGTTTAGATTACACGCTATTATTATATTTAGGCATTAATCTATGTTTTTGTTTATATCTAGGGATAAACCACAGACTGTTGTTATGTCCAGACTGCCGTCAGATTTCACTCTGCCAAAAATAAGGTAAACAATAAAATAGATAAATAAATTTATTGACATAAAACTACACCTGAACATGGTTCAGGTTCAGGTGGGTTAAAGCCGACCTCCTAAACACTCCAAAGTAGGAGCAAAACAGGAGGGGTGGTCGTAGCATTAGAATGACGGAAAACATGGAGGTATAAATACATCCATCATCTGAAACATACTCGATATACTGTATCTGAAACATACTAGATATATCTGAAATAAACCAGATATATCTAAAATAAACTAGATATAACTGAAACTTACTAGCTTTATCTGAAAAAAACAGATATATCTGAAATTACTAGATATATCTAAAACATAATAGGTATATCTGAAATATATAGGTATACAGTATCTGAAATATTATAGATATATCTGAAATAAACCAGAGATATCTGAAAAATACTTGCTAATTCTGAAATATAATAGTTATATCTGAAATTACCAGATATATCTGAAATATCCTAGATTTATCTGAAATTACTAGTAAGATATACCTGAAATATAATAGATATATCTGATATATAATAGGTATATCTGAAACAAACTAGATATATTCAAAATATGCTAGATATATCTAAAAAAATAGATGTATCTGAAATATACAATACTAGATATATCTCAAATGTACTAGATATATCTGAAATTACTAGATTTTTCTGAAATACATATTACATTTAAGATATACTATTGAAGGTAATTTATATAATAATAGGAGATTAATTGGATTGGCAGAAGTTCAGTTCATTCAAGTCATGGCTATAGTTGAACCTCCCTGTGTGGCCACCTCTCGTAAACGGCTGCAGACACTTTTTTTTTACTTGACTGAAATCCATATTACTGAACCAACTGATCTTAAAATAATAAAAATATTTAATATAATATAGATTGCAAAATCTGAAAAGGTCCACTAGTCAACAACTTCAAGTAAGAAAGTATAATACACACTCCAAGCAATGAGATGCATGCCATTGTGACATGATTCTTTATTTTATCTCATTGCTTGAAGTATATATTATACTTTCTAATATAAACTGCAGTGCATAGAAAATTGAGAAGCCATGTGCGTTGAGAATTTTGGACATACACACATGTATGTGATTTTAAAAGGTGTGGCTGTCAATTGGCCAAACCTCTTGTAAGTGGCCACCTCCTTTAAGAAGACACTTCTCCCAGGCCTGAGGGTGTCCGCTATGATAGTTTCAATTGTAGTGTATCCTAATGTTTGACTAGAATACACATTTATATGACTTTCTACTTCCCTAATGGTCATGTCATGTCATGTAGCAAGTACTGCCTTGCACTTACACCCATTCGTCTGTCCACAACAAGGGTATTGTATAAACCAGTACATTGGGGTAACCCACTACTCGTCTCGAAAGGTGTACTGGGTTCTTTATAGTGCACACGAGCTGTGTGTACACTGGGCCTGCGGTTTATAGTCCTTATCCAAGAAGACTTGTTCCACCACCAGAACCATGGTGCGAGCAGGCCTTGAACCCATGCTTTTGTTATTGCTATGGTTCACGGTTTCCCTGCCTTAACCGCTCGACCATACGACTCGGCCATACGACTCGGCCATACGACTCGGCCATACTAGGATATAAAGTGAAATATACTAGACTGACAGAAGTTCACTTACAATGATTCCTGGCTAGTGTATCCTACGATACTTCATTTTGGCTGCTTGCATGGACATACTGCTCATTATTTATTGCATTGCTTTTATATACATCTTCTACATTTGTTATATATGGTGTTTAGAGATTTTTGCATTTTGTGATCTAAAAATTTAAATCTTTAAGCAGTCATTATAATTCATGTGTTTTACGGTATTCACTGTTCTTATCTTGTACAGAGAGAGCTTTATTCGACAGTTTATTGAGACAGGAACTGAAGTTGAGAGAATGTTAAGAGGTTCAGAGGAATCAAACATTGTAACCATCAGTGAATCTATCGTACCTAATCGACTTCTGAACAGAAGTTTAGCTCCTATCAAGGGTGTCACTTCATTGCAGAAAAAGATTGGAGTATCAACTGTTGTTAAGTAAGCATGTTTTTTGTTGGGGTTTTGTTGTTGTACTTTGAAGCAATGTTCTGTGAATAGGTTTTGACATTGTAATAATATCCAGTGATATTTAGTATAAGGTTATGCCAAATGGCAATATCTTTGGCAAAATACAAACGTTGTGATTGATAGAGTAAGAATGGAGTTATTATTAAATTACTGTAGTTGAATCTGCATGGGACTTTGAAGTATAGGGCTAAACTAAAAAAATAAATCTCTGAATGTTTCTGATATTAGGCTTCTACTGCACTAGTAGTAGTATTTGGCAGGGCTTCCAAGTCTCCAGGATTAGCCTGGAGTCTCCAGGAATTTTGCATCATCTCGCGGGCTCCAGAAATTCAAAGTATTTTTCAGGAATTTCAAATATGATTATCTCCACCATTTTTGATAAATTAGCAATATAAACAAAAAAACATGTATTTTTCACTTTTATTTTGAAGGTTTGTTTGACAATAACTGTACCAAATATAATAGTAAACATCTTTTCATTTGTAATAATCAAAGCATTGATGATCATATCATTTCACTTTTAGATTCCAATGTAGTATCCCAAAACAGTTATGAACACTCGCTGACAAAATCTCCAGGATATCTGGTTTCCCAACTTGAGAGCTCTAATTTGGGCAATTACATGTTAACTGCTACCAAGTGACCAAAATGAAAATATGGTTGTTAATCTGGTCATATATCATTGGAAAGTTAGAACAAAAATACTCCTAATCATAACATTAATTTGAAATTCATACATGTTTATGCATAAATATGAATGAATGTTTATTCACAAATTTTCTATTTATCATTTCAAACTATAGATTTTAGGACCAGTTTAAAAGTTGTAGTGGGATGAACCTCTGATATAAACATTAGAAGGTTGCATATTATTTGTCATCATGCATTATAAATAAATATTAATAATATAAATACTGTAAATATTATATGTCACATCCATACAAAAACAAGTTTCCCAATTTATGAGCTCAAACTCTGTGAAAGAGAGTTTGATGTGAATATTGGATGTAATGAAATCAAGGAAAAATGAAAAAAAAATTGTTGGATTATTAATTTGTTCATATTTTTGTGTCACAGATGTGATATAATGTCATGGATGAGACATAATTTTGTCACAGATGTAACAACATGCCATGAATAATAATTTTATTTATACAGTATTAAAAAAACAAATCTGTATTATTTATGCACCAGATAAGACTGTGTGTATACTGTGACCCTGTGTAAATATTTTCTGATGGACTTGCTTAGAAAGTGCTCATTTCACTCATAAATTAAAAGAAAAGTTATATGTCATAATAATAACAATGGTTGTATTTTGGAACCAAAACATTTAAAAGATGTGATGTTGCTGTGAATTCAAATAATAATAATAATTAAAAAATATATAAATGTACCCAAAATGATGCAAAATTGTTAATAGCAATGATAGTTTGCCAATATCTGGGTAATTTACTATTACTTCACATATAGTATAGGGAACAGATCAACTATAATACAAAACCCTTTTCTACATCTCAACTAATCATTTCAAAATGTTTTT
Source organism: Nesometra sesokonis (assembly GCA_025631205.1). NCBI lineage: Eukaryota > Metazoa > Echinodermata > Crinoidea > Comatulida > Antedonidae > Nesometra > Nesometra sesokonis. Next base: position 29,368 of record JAOTQE010064821.1, read on the forward strand.
GGTGTTTGTTTTAAATTGTTTTTGTTAAATAGTATGTTTTAAAATGTGCATAATTTTCTACTATTTCCACTAGTTCTTAAAAGCTGATCTCAAGTTAATAAGGAAGCTACTTTTTACACTGATGTCAAATGTCACAGTACTCCATAGAGTTTATGTAAAAATGATAACTTTTATTCAATATTTACATATTGTACTTTTCCATATTAGCTTTCTTATTTGATGTAACGTACAGTATTTCCCATTAAGTGTACATAGTATAATTTGAATTTAATGCTGTCAATTTGCCAAAAATATGGATACTATTAATTGCATCCCCATTTAAATATGATAGGCCCAAAAATTAAAAACTGATTAACCCCATGACTCTATGGCTCTGGCACTACCTGAAGTAATCAGACATTGTTGAAATACATACCTCAACATTACAAAGGGTATGAAAAGTAATTCTTTAAAATATTTTGGCTATGCTATCCACACTCTACAATTTATGTTTTAAGTTAAAAATATTTGCAGTTCTTTAAAAAAAATAACCCCCATTGTATGGGTGATATTTTAAATATCTACAAGATATGAAACAATCAATTAACAACTGCTAATACATTAACCTTAAAATTCAAATAAAAATCATAAATTCACTTGTAAATCCTTACTTCGCTGTTAAAACTGTATACGATATGTTCATTTCTGAATTATGCAAATGGCGAAGAACACCTCAGGCTACACAAATTGGCAGTTTTTACTCCTCAAGGTACTATGCTATATGACTATCATCTCAAGCGTAGTCACAGAATTTGAAATCTGCATAGCAGGTGATGTTAAGAATGATGAAGAATTGCTTCATTTGGTCACTGATCTGGCTTGTATAGTTTTGGATCAGTAGCTGCATTCTGATCTATTAACACCTTGTATATTTAGGAAGTTGGAGAATAGGGATACTGGACTGGTTTTGTTGGATAAATAGAAATGATGGTGTCCAGTGCATAAATGGTGACACTGACCAACTACTGCAGCTAGCCTAGGCCTAGATTACTTTAAATATACTGTAGTTTACAATTTAAATAATAATAATAATAACTAGAATTGAACTCGTCACTTTGATGAGTTAGCTGATCCGCAGTTACTTTTAGTTAAATTCACGTGCAATCTATGATGACGTAGTCAAAATGCAAAATGAATGGAAAAGAATTGTACTTTCCAGAAAGAGAATTGTTTCTGCCA